>JABRWK010000135.1:103974-118633 GCA_013372445.1 Hypothenemus hampei | reverse complement strand
TTTTTAGTATCAAATTTATATACGAGGAAGTGAAAAAAAATAAAAAATATATTACACTTCTGCCAAACATCTCTTATAACACTTTTTTTATGGGATTTATGGGATCAATCTACAAATAATTAATAATTACAGCGAGGAACAGGGAGAACGATTCCARCAGGATATGAAAATTATGGAAGAAAGGTATCAGGGTAGATGGGATCGTCACATGATGGCAGATTACTGCTGGTCTTTACAAAGAGATTGTTCCTATAAATCCCATAAAAAAAAGTGTTATAAGAGATGTTTCGCAGAAGTGTAATATATTTTTTATTTTTTTTCACTTCCTCGTATATAAATTTGATACTAAAAATAAAGAATTAACGATATTTTCGAAGAAACTTTTCATATAAAAAATAAATTTGAAATATTTCTCATAAATGCCGCTTTTTAAAGGGAAATGTAAAAATGGCGATTAAATAGAAAACTAGAGCCAATCTGACAAAACCATTCATCATCATAGATCCATAATTATCGGCATGAAATCACCCTAAAACCACTTTTACATCTAGAGCAACAATTTTATTTTTCTTTTTTGTTGAGCTGTGTAATTCAACGCTTCAATTGATTGTGGTTTAATTTCGCTTTTGAGAATGACGGAACTATTAGTCACTGTGTCTGGGAATAGCTGCTGGCTAGCTGGTGTTATCGAGGGTAAAGAGCCTTAACGAATTACTTTTACCATCAACTACTTGTGCTTCAACAGCTGGAAGATCTAGTTATTATTGTAACGGCGAAATTGTCGCACTTTTTCGCTTGGCTGTCAAACTTCTAATTCGTAACGGCATATGAGATATTTGTTATTGTCTTTTGATTTAGAGCGTGATCGACTACTTTCGGCTAATTTGACTTTTGAACGGTCTAATCTTTCAATGATTTCCTGAAACTTGCTCTTCCTCTTCTCATCTTCTTCTGGATTTCTTCTACGTTGTATCCAACTATATTTTTGGCGATAACATCTGTTTTTTTACGAGCTCGTCGAAGGTTCCTTGTAACACTTAGAATGGCAATCATGGTTTGTGGAAAGCGTTCAATCCACTATATTCTTAATCTGACTTCATTAATATGTGGCACTAGCTGTTTCATTTCCCGGAGTAACTGAAAGGGTCATTTATGTCCCAATCTGAAGTAATAAAAATATCTTTTGTAGAGTCGAGTGTTGGTGTCTTAATATTGTTATATGAGCACTTCCTTTAATTATCCATAAGAGTTATCCGCTGGTGATGAAGCCATTAAATTGTTCACCGATTCACTTTGCCCTTTCCTTAAAATTGAGGAAACATGATCAAATCCTGTAATCGAGGAAGTGGTATTCCTCAAGAGAAATTGGGTTTCAGCTCGGCCGAACCAGGTCTTCAGATTATTTACCCAAAATGCACTCAATTTTAATAAAACCGTTCTTAGAGATATTTCTGGATGGAAGCAAAAGCTGTAGCTTGTTCATTAGCAGCGGCCTGAAGGGAAATTGAGCTATTTGTTCTCTCAGTGCTCATTATTCCAGTTTTTATTCACCCGTGTGTCCGATAAAAAGTTGGATTTTTTCTCAATTTTCACTGTCGGTACGCAGGTTTTTGGCACCAATTTGTGATATACGGCACACAACCGATATTTTTGGTTCGTCGTAAAACAAAAAAAGATGAACTACTGTTCGTTTTATATAAATTACGGTGTGGATTAGCATATGAGCTAAAAAAGTGGCTTTGTGATTGGGTTGGAAACATGCCTGATGTATCCTGTAAAAATATCTTTTCCACATGGTTAATGCTAATCAGTATTGACAGTTGTCATATTGAACGTTACGATCGAAAATACTAGTAACAATATAATATATTGTTAATAAATGATATTATCGTTTATTTACGATTTTCATCGAAACAATAACATACGGATAATGACTTGCCGTTTCAACTAAACATTCTAAAATTTGAAAATAGCATTTTGTGAACTTTAGTCGATAAAATAGGAAACTACGCTGCAAAAATGGTGGATGTTTTTTACGTGAAAATCAAACTCGCTTAGCTCCACCCATCACTGCAAACTTATTGTCGTGGCAAAACAAACTCCGATGCACGTAATTATTTTTAGTGACGTCAAGGGTGGGCGACATTGCCAACTCAAGTATAAATTCGTAATTTTGAGAATAAAACTGATCTCGATGTCAATGTCAATTTCTTTTTAGTTCTATCTTTTTATAAAACAACGAACAATCTAATCAATAGAATCATTGCCTACCAATATTTCAATGCCAATTTATTTTTTATATCTCTCCGCTTTGTTTCCGTATAAATCCATTAGTTCGTTATAAAATTATTAATTTATTAAACATTTGACTTGGCAACGATGAATATTTAAATTCGATGATGCCAACATTAAGACGAAAAATAAGTTTAAGTTTTGGATTTCGCCTAGCCCAAACGCTGTGCTGGCATTATTTGAGTGGTATCATGGGTTTGATTATTGACATCAACAACAATTTAAAGAAAAATGTTGAACGATTGGGCAGTAAATTTTCCGTGCAATTTTGATCTTAAGTTAAGATTAAACTAACTACATCGATTATATCACATTGATAACGTGCATCAGAGTTTGTTTTGCCCCGATAATATATGAAACACACTTTAATTAACTTTATTTCATTTCCTATCTACACAAGGTCCTTAATACCATAGCCATACTAAAGTTGGCAATTCCTTGGCTTATAAAGTTCCTATAAACATGTTTTTTAAGTTGTTTCGTTTTCAAGATGTAGGATGTTAAAGTTGAAAGAATAAGTCGCATGTTCTTCGATGTCTTTTGATCTCTTCCAAATAATTTCACGAAATTTCGTGTCCGTTGAATTTTTGGGATGAGAAATCCAAATTTATTAACAACTTCGTTGTATCTTCTACAGGGCGCCACGAGCTAACATTAAGACACTATTAAACTATTAATATCTTTTTGTGTCACGATGTATTACTTTCGGCTAGATAAATCTTTTGAATCCAAAGTAACATAGACCGTGGCATAAACAATTATTAGCGGTTTAAAAGTGTCCAAGTGGTCACTTGTCGCGTTCACTAGGAAATGCAACTAAATCGTTACGAAATTTTAATTTCTCATCCCAAAAAACCCCCGGGATATGATATTTCGTGAAATGAACTGGAAGACATCGAAAGATATGCGATTTATTTTTTCAAATTTGACATCCTGTATCTTGAAAACTAAACGACTTAGGATACATGTGTACATGATCCTTGGAGCTTGAAATAAGACAAAGAATTACCTCTTTCTGTATGACCATGACATTAAGGA
Source organism: Hypothenemus hampei (assembly GCA_013372445.1). Lineage (NCBI taxonomy): Eukaryota > Metazoa > Arthropoda > Insecta > Coleoptera > Curculionidae > Hypothenemus > Hypothenemus hampei. The sequence continues at coordinate 115,303 of JABRWK010000135.1, read as the reverse complement.
ACATTCTATATATCAACTTAGGCTCTATTTTTATTATTTTTTACGCCTTATCCAATACCAAAAACACAAAATCACCAAGGTATCACATAAAATCAGCTCCATATGCCACACTCTAACCACCAGTCATCTCTCATCAGTATCATTGCAATCGCACATACCTATGAATAATTTTAACTAATTAGTACATACAGTCGTGTTCAATAAAAAGGCGTACACGTATGAGAGAAAGAGAGAGAGAGAGAGAGAGAAGTTTAACAATCATATTTAAATCATATATGATTGTCAAATTTCTCTCTCTCTCTCTCTCTCATCCATGTATACTTTGTTATTGAACACGACTGTATGTTATGTTAAGTAGATACAAATGGTAATTTAATACTTTTGTCAATTTTGATATTTTTAAATTAAATTAATTATTATTAAATACTTAGGTATCATATATAGGGCGAGTCAAAATTCAGTGCAAACATTTTAAGAGCGCATTTTTGAGGCCAGAATAAGACTTTTTTTCCTATATTGAGGGTCTCCGACCAGATAGGCGTATGCGCCAAACTTAAAATTTTATAGGAAATAAAGAAAATTATTGAAAAAATCTGTTTCATTAAATCAGGTTTTGATTTAGTTAAACATTTCAAAAATGCGTAACAATAAGATTATTACCAAATTATTTCAAATTTTCATAAGATGTGCGAGTTCTTTAAAACTACAGTTTTATTGAAAAATCGCGTTTTCAAAAAAGTGGCGCATACGCCTATCTGGTCGAAGACCCTCGATATATTGTATTGTACATATGTATGTATGTATTGTATTTGTAAGTACAATATGTTCTAAAATACATCCGCTTCGAACTACTTCCATCGTAAGTTGCGCAACAAAAATGGACTATATTAAATTGTGATTACACTTACTGATCAAAAGTTTTGAAAATTTACACACCCCTGTTTTCTTAAGCGTTCTATTTATTTTTTGCTTCAGAAATAATATAATCATAATTTTAGAGATTGGAGGGATATCTATACTTCAAGTTTAAAATTTTATGTTCCAATTTTATGAGAAACACTTCTTAGTTGGCCATGAAAAAATCTAAAATTTACCTCTATTGCATTTACTTAATACATATAATTAATCGTTTGCAAGAAAATCGTGGTCAACGAACGAGGAGTATTATCAAAGTATCAAACTCACAAAACTTAGTAAACTAAGTAGAGAATGTTTAAATTTAAAGTTTCTCAGTATGAACATAAAATTTCAACCATGTAAAGTGCAGATTCCCTTCTATCCCTATTTAAAATTAGGTTTACATAATTTTTTAAGCAACGAATGAATAGAGCGTTTAAAAAAACAAGAGCGTGCAAATTTTCAGAACACTCGATCCGTAACTGTAGTCACAATTTGACATAATCGATTTTTGTCTAGCAACTTACGAAAAAAGTAGCTCAGAGGGGATGTATTTTAAGACATATGTCTATAGGAAAAACAAGTCTTATTTTGACCGCAAAAATACTCTCTTAAAATATTTGCATCACCTTGTATCGATATTCATCTTTTCTCTAACTTTTTGGACTTCGCTCTCGTTGCGTAGTATCGGTCTTCATATGGCCTGAGATTTTTTTCTATAACACTCCGCTCCTAGTTTTTATCCAAGGACTGTGAAAATTAAGGATAAAATAGGATCCATAATTTCCAAAACACCTTGTGTATGCAACAAGTTCTCGGCAAAAGTTTAAGGATCGAGAAAGTTCTTGAGAGAGGCGATTAATTGTACACGTGAGACTCTTGTTTATTTTAGGAAAAATTTCCCTAGGGACGACTAGGAAACTTTTACGCTTAAAGCTATATTATTTTTCTACTCCCCTTTCAGTTTCAATTGCTTCCAACATTTCCTTAATAGAACGCTAGTTTCAAAACAATTACAATATATTTATTAGAATTATTAAACCACTGTAACTGCATCCAGCATACAATAATATACGGGGTGTGCGTCCTCGTTCATAAATAATATAAAATATAATTTTCAACCAAAAATAGATCGTATAGATATGTGGGTTGAAAAATTCTTAATAAGGAAGATACATAGGATGTCAAAGCTTTTAATTATAAATAATACAGATAGAAATATAGGGATGTTGTAAAAATGTTGTATTTTTTTAAAATTTATTTCTTACACTTTTAACGCTAAACGATTCAAATTTTGCATACAGCACAAAACATATCGTTTACGTTCACGTCTTATAATACATACTTTGCAACAATTTACAGAATTCTATAATTTTTTGGGTTACTAATAGTTTTACCCGAACGAACTTTTTTCTATTGCACCAGTGACATCCAGTTGTACTGTCCTTTAATTTTTGGTACTTCTTAGAAATAATTCTATGTGTATGTCTATGTCGTATTTTAGACATCTAATACCATATTTACGTTACTCTCAAAAATGTCCATCAATAGACATTACACTTCAATTTCAATTTTCAATCTTTAAGTTCTGATGAATAAAGCTAGTAGTGACTCTATGTATACAGGGTGTTCGGAAAATGTATGTCAAAAATAGTACCACGACATTCTTTGGGTCAACACATTAAGATTTGGCTAAAACATTATTTGGAAAAAGTGTCTCGTTTCGGCGCTATAGATGGTCAAAGTTCTTGAAAAAAAAACACGATATTTGTTATATCTAGAGAATGCTCCAATGGATTTCAATGAAACTGACTGTGCATTTATCTATTAAGACAAGGATTATTTTGATGTAACATTCAAATCTATCCACAAAATGCAAGTGGTAAGTTCNGAAAATTCGTCTACGGGAACATCCGGCCGTGCGTCTCATAGTTGTCTCTGACCTACAATGATAAATTGGCGATCCAAGATGTGGCGACGCCGATCCTCGGGGCGGTGACTGATGGTACTAATTTTCGGTGACGCCAAAATTGAATTTATTACTTGTTTGATTCCATTGTTTTTCCGTTATTTCTGTGTATTTCTTGTTATTGAATATATATCGGACTATTTGCGGTATAATTGGATTTATTTCGGACTATCTGTGGTGTTTTTAGATATATTTCAGACTATTTGTGGTGTTTTTAGATACATTTCGGACCATTTGATAACATTTAAAACACTGGATAACATTTAAAAAAGCAAATTTATTACTTCTACTAGCCCGCATTGTTTACCACTTTAGTACCGCCCGTCACCACCCCGGGGATCGGCGTCGCCACATCTTGGATCGCATAATGGCGACTCACTAGCAGTCCATATCTATGTATATATGTATATAGTCAAAGGTTTAGACGTGATATCTAAATAAGACTTTTTTTTGTGTTTTTGTTTTTTGTGTTTATTAGGTGTACCTAATACGAATGACTATTCGAGACACCGGTGAATTTTTCAGTGTTGTATAGTGTAATCAATTTGTAACGATACTAATCGATAGGCCCAGACATTGCTATGCTATGAGTTTGGACTGGGACTCTGCACTTAGCAATACAACAACAAGACGAAATTAAAAAATATTTCACGGTCAATATTGATTAAATGGGTTCCAGGTCAGTGGCTTATTAAGATTTTATAGACAATTTTCAAAAAGTTGTTACAGCTTTATTAAAATGAATTTGGTAAACCAACAAATTTTCCCGTACTCACGATATAACGAATTTTACTGCTTTAAATATTTGCAGACATTTCGAAGACAACCTGTATGCCTACATAAAAAGTTAGAAACAAATTCATTGATTTGAAATATCATATTTTGTTTGAAAAACGTTAGGGTAAGAACGTACGGGCGTTATTCGACCGCCACAACGGAGCGGAATTTAAAATAAACGCCCGTACGTTCTTACCTTTAGGATGTAGTTTAAAATTTCGCAATTTTGACGTTCATAACGCTGATTTCACGTTAGCGTTGCTCTCGACATAACGTCATTTTTTTTTAATGACACTTCCTCTATTCGGTAATTCAATACACTTATTTAGTGAAAACGTCATCGACGCCATATTAGATAAATGAAGACCAACAACGGTACATGCCACAAAACTGACTTTTTAAGTAAATCGACTTTAAAGTTTTTAAAATGGCTAACTTTGTTATAAAAGCAAAAAGGTTATGCAGAGTTTATGGCGTTATATGTGTTACAATTCTAATGATTTTCAATTCAAACCTAGATACGTGCCTACTGATGTGAAAAATGCATATAACTCATTTTTAACAAGATTGTGGCTTGTACCGTTGTTGCTCTAAGGTCTTCAAATGATGGCAAACAAAGCCGGTTTATATGTAGATTTACATGGGGAAAAATTTAAATTTGTTGTATTTTATTGAAGTGACGAAATAACAATAAAAAAGGTAAGTTGACTGTTCATTTATTTTAATTTATTATTCATTTTAATGAATTTTGCTTACCAAAAATTTTATTTTTAGAATTTATAGTTATTACTCGTTTACCTATTAGGGTTTCTTTGAGTTAATTAATTCTATTTTCATAAAAAAATCACTTTTAATCCAGTGCCTAAGTTACTTCTTATGAAGAAATCTTTTGTTTACCACCAACATGGACGTTTGGCACATTGATGACGCGCACTAAATGAGTGTATTTAAAACAGCATCTCTATCGAAATTACCAAATTTAGCGCTGCTTGATTTTTTTAGGCGATACAGTGTGTCTATTTAAGTTGGTTACATATGGAAAACTTTTTTAATTTTACCACTATGAAAAAAATGTATTCTTCATAAATGTATGATCCAAAACTGAATAGAAAGTAAACGAATCTTCAAATGGATTAGTCATATACGAAATATGAAAAAAAAAATGAATTTCGTATAAGAGTAAATCATTTCTATTTTTAACATTATCACAAATTGTAATTATCAAAAATTGTTCAGTATTAATAATTGCGTTCAAATATGAACGCTACAGTGCAGGATCTCGTAAACAAAAAACAAATTTTACAGGAGAAGGAAAAAACGTCTGCATATTAAAAAGGTTTTCGATAAATCTTATATTTTTAATGCAATTAAAAAACTATATTATAGGTACTATTATTATTAGTATTAGAATAAGAAAAAATCTAAGAACAGAGATAGACATTTTATTGAATTTCATATGCATAAATAAGTACATTACACAAAAAGAAAATATTAAAAAAACTAATTAATGCACAGGAAAAACTACTTAACACAGGTAACATGAAATAATTGTGTTTTTATGAAAAAACGCAATTTTCATAAAAATGCGAAATACGAGGTCCTGCACTGTAACCGTCGATATGCAATCATATCAATATATCCTAAAAAAACACTTTTTTCATTTTTTCCTCTGACTTCCTAAACTACTCAAATGGAAAACGCAATGCTATATTTATGTAGTATACTCTTTGTAATTAGTTGTCTATACTAATTCTAATAATTGACGCATGCGCGGGTAAAGGAGTATAAGTTCAATTTTCAGTAAATGGGTTTAGCATATTTTAGCGTACCTAAAACCTTACAGTACATCACACTAGAGTTGTTTAAAGAGAAATAATGGTTTTAAAAATTTCTTATAAACTTTTTTTACGCGCGTAAAACGGTGTAACTATCAAAAAATGCATTTGATAATTATTTATTGTTTATTATTCCGAACTTTAGAGTTATAGACATACTATACCCCTTTACACGCGCTAATTAATAATAATAATGAAATTATTTATTTATTAATTTGTCCTTTTTTAAAAAGTTGTGAAATTATACTATCTTTATTTTCTGCATTTGGCAGCAAAGGTCTTTTGCAAAGAACATGTTGAATTTTCTACTGGAGATAATATCACGTTTAACATCGTATCCTCATTAACAACGCGTTTTCGACGCACGTTATTGGCTTTACTTTGAACATATCCGTATGTTTCGAACTTTTTTAATATTTTCTTCATTGTTATATAATGAACATTTCTACTTGGATGTGGTATTAAAAATTTCAACTTCTTTCGGATTACTTTTATAATTTTCTCCCACAATTAAAATAGATTAGTTATTATTATTATTATTGTTTATTAAAATTAGTACAGGTAACTGATGACAAAGAGTATACTACATAAATACAACATTGCGTTTTCCATAGGCAACCAACTCAAGTAGTCTCGACAATCTGGAAAAAAATGAAAAAATGTGTTTATAATGATAAATTGATATGATTGTATATTTGAATGCAATTATTAGTGTTGAACAACTTTTCACAATTGAATACCTTGGGACTAGAAGGGAAGCCTTAAAAAGTATTTTTTTCGAGAAAAATAGGTTTTTAACTCGTTTTATAGTCCTGAAATCTTATTATTTCATATTTTCAATGTCCATTACATACACTCATCGCAAATCGTTCCAAAAATATAATCAATAATAAACATAATTAAAGAAAAAAATGTTTTATTCTAACTATGGCTATCCTTCTGATCCCAAGATATTTAATTGCAATTTGCGACATTGTTAAAAACAGAAGTGTTTAACTCTTATAGGAAATTTATACTTTTTATCATACCGCTTATACGACTAATCCATTTTAGGATTTCTTTGCTTCTTATTCAGTTTTGGAACATACAACTTTTTATGAAGAATAACTTTATTTAGTAAAAGTAAAATTAAAAAAGTTTTCCATATGTAACCAACTTAAGTAGACACACTGTATATACATATAAAAACTGAGGTTTATGAAGTTACGATTGAAAATACATTTTTCTACAGGCGGTTATAAAACGTTATTTTACCAATAGAAAACGGTTTCAAAAGAACTTCTTTATGTTTGTTTATCCATATCCAACTATAAAGATCGTTGCTAAGACCTTACCGTGCGTAAAGGATTTTATGCGCCATGCTAGAGCTACTTTGATAGTATCGTATTGACGTCTGTCAATGTCGAAAAAAATTTATTGTCTATTCTGTTTATTATTTATTATTAAATAAATACATAAATAAACTTAAACCGTTCGTATATATTTACTCCGCTAAATAATAATTTTCATATTAAATATAAAATTTTTCTTTCAAATTTCTCCTGTACAAAAAATATTGTATGCAATACGTGAATAAAAATGTTTTATGTCATGAGCTCGAGAGTATTGCACCAAACTCCCGAGCTCATGCCATAAAACATCATTTTATACACTTATTACATAAATAACTATTTGTAAACTTGAGCTGATCATCAACAATAGGTATATTGTAGAGACTTTAGAAAATGATTCAGAATTAAATTTACTTTAGAGGTATAGAAATATATACAGGATATTCTATTTCTAATAATAACCTTTTTCGACACTAAATTTTTTTATATTCTTTACAATATTTTGAACACTTCGTATAACATTGCGCAAAATTATTTCAGTTATTTTAATCTATTATCAATCTTGTTTGCATCTCAACCAATTCTCATATTTCTCATGTCGGCTTTGAAAATGGCCGACAATTTCAAATTTATAAAACTTTATAATTTAATTTTATTAATTACCACTTAACTCATCAAGTATATGAATTGATAGCATTAAAAAATCACGATAACCATTCATTGCCTGATTTAATTAATGTGTTCTTTACTTTTACACAAAAGGGGATGAGTATGATATACGTGACACTCAATTTCGACGGTTGTTACTTATAGAGCTCTAAAAAATATGCACTTCTTAAACAATAAAAAAATCGATATCTCGAACGGGTCACGCTATGTAAGGCGGAAAACTTTAAAATATTAAATTTTTGTTTACATGACGAAGTCAAGCAATAGCAACATCTATTAAGCATCTCTAAATATACACAATCGTTTCGTGTACTTCTGTAAACAAAAATTAAATTAAAATATATTGACCCATCAACCGTTGAATTAGAAGGATTAGATCATCCAAAGCACCACGTCCGATAACCATCGAGGAAGAATTAAATGAAGAAGGTGATAGTGAATATAACAGCGAACAAAATGAATCTTAGTATTAATTTTCAATTTCACTATTAATTCTTGTTTATTATTGTTCATTTTCTATAAAATTCTTCATCATATTGTCACGATGAATATGGCCAAAGTCACTCATCGACATTTCACATGATTCTTACAAAAACAACAAGGATCATTGTCATTCGAATGTACGAATCAACCAAAACTAAAATCTGGAAATCTGGGGATATAAAAAAATGTACTTGAAGAATCGGGGCAGTGAGTTGGGGTACGATTCCCGATAGATCAGACTGGCCAATAAATTATCATAAGATTCTATTGAAAGACGCGAATAATGCGCTTTCAAATTGTATTCCTATATTGGTAGTAACCGTTTCTGACACGCCATATCTAAAAATCTAACTGAAAATAGCTTTAGCCATCGTCTCAGCTCTCTGACCAGGAATCGGAATCATCTCTGGGCAATGATTAGCGATCAATTAAAGTAAGGCAGTATCGAAAGTTTCTAGATGGAGGTAATGGTCTGATTAGATCTATACATATGTGCGTATTTTGTATATCGCTTCACCTTTGATTTTTAGCAAGAAATTAAGGTTTTTGCTGAACTTCTTACATCCTTTTGGAGAGGTGGTCAAAAAAATGTTTTTAAAATAATTCGCCGGGACGCTTTTATTCGTGGATGTCAAAAAAGGTGAACCAAATCAAATGCGGCTTTACGGAATTTCAGCGGAATGTGCGGTCTGTGTCGATCTGTGGAACTTTTACACGTGATTGATATAAGAGGTTCGGAGCAAAAGTGAATCAAGTCTAAATGACGAATTTTGATCTGCATTATTCAAAGGGTATTTCACAGCATATATTTTTCAATACTTTAATAGACCAAGTTCATAATTGATTCTTTAAACAATAAATGGAACTAATGTGTTGTTGTATTAATAACTAAATATTAATCAAAAACTTTAAATGCCAATATTTCGAATTACGTTTGGATGGACTTGATCCACTTCTCTGAACTCTGAACCCCTCATATATGTATGCATCGTTGGTAACTATAAATTTTGAAATTATAAGTTGTCCTTCTTTTTCAATTCATTTAAATTATGATTCTGCTCTTGTATTTCTGCAATTAGAACTTAGTTTAGATTTGATTCTAAATTGATAGCTTCTGTGTGTGGTAAAGCAACGGCAATGATGTTATCGCTACCTGGGATGTATAAAATTTTCATTACAAATTATGTTACAAAATCGAGTGGTATTCTTCTAGGGGATTAATTTTTTATTTTCAAATATTTTAGATGTAAAGGCGAAGATAATGGGTTTATGATGGGTTATTATGATTAACTATCTGCCTTCGACCGTTGGTCGAAAATGTTGTATATCGGCGTAAATTATTAATAATTTACAATCATACGTGCTATATGTACTTTGTGTATTTGCAAACTTTTTACTTAAAAAACTCAGAGTTTTTTGGTCTTTTTTACTCGTCTGATATAAAACTGCGTCCTTACCGGTACTAGATATGGCGTAGATAAGTGTAGGTGATGCTTTTAACGAAGGAAACGCTAATGTGCTTGGTTTCACTAACATATTATTGCATGCTTTGAATGTCTCCTCTGTTTCCGGAAATCAGTTTAGTTCTGTCCCATCATCTTTTTTTTATTATGTTATAACTGCGATAAAAGTAAATGATGTTCAGTTGCGTTTTTTATATGACGTCTGTAAAAATTAAGAATCCTCAAAAAAGGTCTCGTTTATTCTCATTTTCCTTTGCCATAGCATAAGCCCTGTAACGGCATGTCGGGCCGGGTAATTCACGTTTAAACGTCCGCAACGGCACACTAAGGGGACGACACTTTTTTATATATACAGGGTCTTACAAATTAATAGGTTGATTAGCTAATCGGTTAATCGGAGATTCATTGGCCGAAAATAATTAGGCTTTCTTTATGCCACTTTTTCTTTTGCTCTTTATATTGAGCATATAGGATCCTGAAGTTAGTAAAAAAATATTATTTACTGTAGCGTGTCTTGCTTAGTTTTGTGTGGCAGCAGTTCTTATTATTTAAAACCAAGTAAATTCGATTGCTTGTCATCCAAACTGACATTTGGCAGCATTAATTACAAGGCTGTGCTCATCCAATCTTCTCAGGATATATTGAAGGCATTCTTCGAGCTGAATGACAATAAGATGTCATCTACGGAAGCAAAAACAAAATTTAAACCTTATAATATCTAATCCATGAAATACTGGAAGCTTTGTGCAGAATTTCTTAAACTTAAAGGCATAGGCAGGACCTCGAATAATCCGAATGATATGATTATAGCCGTCTTTGGAATCGATTCTTCTAAAATAGGTATGTGATAGTATACACGAAAATTTTTATAAAAAATACTTTCTTTTCCAATATACTATACTTGAAATCTTATATATTGGAAACCGGGTATCTATCAGATATTGTTAAATTTTCGATAATTTCCGCATGGACGCCAATCTCCATTCTTTTTTGGTAGTAGGTGGAAAGGTGGCACCGATGAGGATTTAAAAAAAACCACAAATCCTTTTCTCCACTCAAACTCTTTTCTGACTGCTAAATATTTTTTAGAGGTAGATAATTGTCGAAGTTTATTATAAAATATAAACTGGTGATTTGTTAGCATTCGATGAAATGTTTGACCAAATGACGACTTTCTTTTGGACTGTTTGACTAACACACTGTAATATTCTGTTAATAATTGGATTCATGGCTATGGTAATAAGAGCTTTATACAAGAATATTGTTATTTTGTAACATTTGAATCATACTAATTTTGACTCGGATCACCTGATCAATTACCTTTGAATTCGCCAAATCGACCAGTAACTGATGATTTTTTATGAAGTCGGCTGCCAAAATTGGCCTTGTACTGTCGCAAATTACAAAATCCCAATGAAAACGCCTTTGTAACCCTAAACAAAGGTTTGCATTGTCCGTTGATGTGATCTTCCGTCGGCCGCTAATAAACAAAAATCGGTAATAATCAATAATTGACTATAGATATATGTATGTTTATAGACTCGTCATGTTAAAATATTAGAAATAAAAATGTTTTCTTTTAATTGTTTTTTTTTTTATTTTCGGCACTTACATTAGTCCCTTTGATAACACTGGTCAACAGTGATTTCGTTGCCCTTGATAAAAAAGTAGTTTTGGGGTGATTTCATGCCGATAATTATGGATCTATGAATGGTTTTGTCAGATTGGCTCTAGTTTTCTATTTAATCGCCATTTTTACATTTCCCTTTAAAAAGCGGCATTTATGAGAAATATTTCAAATTTATTTTTTATATGAAAAGTTTCTTCGAAAATATCGTTAATTCTTTATTTTTAGTATCAAATTTATATACGAGGAAGTGAAAAAAAATAAAAAATATATTACAC
>JABRWK010000135.1:55405-97700 GCA_013372445.1 Hypothenemus hampei | reverse complement strand
ACTGGTTTTTTTCGAAGGCATTTTAACACATATTATTGCAAATGTTTAATTTTGATTCAGTTTTTAAATTTTATATCGGTTTTATTTTTGTTGTCAAGTTGTAGGCGCTTTCATCTTAATCATTGCCTGCCAGCCATTTAGTAAAAAGTTCTAATGATGTTGCTCTCACAGGTTATTCAGAACTTTAGGGTACAATGCAACAGGTATTAGTTCTACCCTGTATAACGGCAAATACATTAAAACTTCTTACTAAATCGATATCAGATAATGAGTGAGATGAAAACGCCTACAACTTCAGAAAAAATAATGAAAATCTATGTAAAACTTTAAAAAGAATAGAGGATTATTCGCATAACAGGTTCATTAGAAACTTTTGACCTTGTATTTTTTTTTTCATAGTTTGGGTTGTATCTATTTATTTAAAATGTTTTCAACCGGAAGTAATTCTACAGGGTGTCTGGAACTAATATTTTTTTCTTTAAAAATCTGCTGAAATATGACCGTACGCACGCCACTGGTGAAATTAAAAATGACATTTTGGCATAAAAAAGTGCGTCTACATTAATTGTCAAAACGTGCAAGTTTGGAACTTTATGTAGCAAATCGTTTAAGATCTGGTTACTTTAGAAAAACTAATCCCTATATGAGGTGTAAAAAAAAATACCAAGATAAAATTCCCATACAAATCGTTGCGACCGGGGTAAACCAAGAAGTTCGTAAAAATATTAACCTTAGATAATGTGACTAATGCTCTTTTTAAAGCTGATCTTCTGGGAAGAATTGTAGTCAAGAAACCCTTGCTTAAGAAAAAGTTGACAGAAAAGGTTACAATTTGTTAATAGTCATTTACATTGGAACACTCAAAAATGAAATACCATCCAGTGGAGCGATGAAAGTAAATTTAAAATATGTATGTATTTGGTTCTGATTTTCGCAGAGCATATGTTGACGACTAGTGGGCCAGTGGGTTAAATATATTATATAAATCCAGAGAAAGCATGGAGGTAGAAGCATAATGGTCTAGGAGTTCATAATTTAAAAAAAATGAAAAAAGGAACGATTTAGGTACAAAGACATTTTAAAGAACACGAGGTTGTCATTAACTGCAAAACAAATGTCCCAAGTATGACGATTTCAACAGGACAATGATCTTAAGTATTTCTCTTGACTGGTAAAAAGTTGATTTTTAGAAAAGGTGTTGAGTCTTTGGAATGGTTCTCCCAATTTTTGGACTTAAATTCTTTAGAAGATCTATGGGACCATTTAGAGTATACAATTCGATTAATCCTTCTCATTCACAATAACAAAGATTTATGGGAGATATTACGAGAGATATTAAGATAAATGGTAGAGGATTTCTGTAGAAGTCTGTATAACTCTCAGAATACCAGATCTAGAGCGTTTTGTTAGGTTGGGACTATTTTTAATTTTTGTCCTGAACACTCAATATTTATTTACATTAGTCGTAATAAAAATTGTAAATTAATAAAGGTTATTGTATTTATTGAAATTTGGCAACATTTCGATTAAAAAAAAGAAAAGTATATCAGAATAATAAATGCTGCCATACTTATTCCATTGTATAACTGAAATTGTATACTGAAACAAAGTGATGTAGGTTTTCGGAAAAAGACTGGAATGTCTCAATTTTGTTCTAATAACTCGCTTACTTGAAAAGATACGGTTTTCACAACAGACACTGTGCTGTAAAAGAAAATACCTTGATAAGATTGCAACACTGATTGTTCGCTGTTTCCTATACTGCTTGAGGATTGCTTAAGTATAATATGAGGATATACATCATGCCCAGCATACGTAGGCTCGAGAACGTCATTATGTTTTCCACGTTAACTTGGCAAACATAATGATCAGCCCACAGTAATTAAAGAAAAGTAAGCTAGATATTCAAAATTTGATGGTCTCTATTTAGGATAAGTACTTACAATATGATGATTACGAAAACCAAACCAGAACGAAGAAGCTAGAATGTGAAGTCATCAAAAATATATTTGATTGGTCATCTAATTTTCTCTTGTTAAACCGGCAACTTGTTTGAAGCCAAAACATAAAGCAATCAATCTCGTCAATTCGTTGAACCAGAACTTTAACTGTATGTTGAAGAATTGAATTTATAGATATAATATAGTTCAATGACGATCCAAATCTTATCACAAAACTTTCAACATTTCAGATTTCTCAAAATGACAATTTATTCGACAAGCTTCTGACAATTACATACGTAATAATATGCAATGTGGATCCTGCGGGGTCAAAGTAATATAAATGACAAGCTCTGAACTTTATCACGAGACCTGCCGATTCTCCTTAATGGAGAACAAATCTGACTATTATATAAATATGCAATTTTCAATTTTCGAAAGGGCTAGAAGCAGGGACTAAAAAACTGCAGATGGATGATCAATTGATTGACAATTGACAACTTCAGTAAATAGAAATTTTAATATCTAATTAATACTGAAATTAATTGTAAGATCGTTCCAAAACGTTGGTTGCGGAAGTGAGAGGTAAATGACAAAATTAATAATTAATGAACTTTTCATTATAAAAACACCAATAACTGGTCTTGACACGAACCGAATTACTGCTCATAAATCACGTGGGCAACAAACAGCAGTCCTGCTAAAACGCCACTGCTGCAAATGAATTGTGGTAAACAAATTTAGTGAGGTTAGAAATAATAAAATAATGATTATAATTAATTCAGATCATAATTGAATAAATGAACCATCAGAAGATACATGGGCGATTATGGAAATTTCGAAAGGTCTCTAAGTATTTATTGAAAAGCTTTTTTTTGTTGATCTTTTAATCTTAAAAATCAGTAGCATAATCGGTTTTTCTGAAGTCGATAATTTATTATTGAATATACGAGATGTTCCTAGTGACGTGCTTTTATTTTATGGTCCTATGAACAAATGTCCGTAATGGTTTAAATTTTTTACTAAAATATGTTGATATTTTTGAAATATCTCCGAAAGTATTCTCGATATTACTTTCAATTTTGATGTGTGGGTGTATAGTAACAGGACATAAAACCACATATTTGAGTTAGAAAAGTTATTTTACCGCTAGATCAGTGTCGTCCGGGTAAATATGGTAAGGTATTTTTTCAAAAACTGAGGTGCGACACTGACATATTTCTGTGTGATTTTTTTCCTTAATAGACTGGTCAATTCTACATGGAAAAAGTTTCTTGTGTCTTTTCCGTCATCAAAGATACCACTTTTAATTAATTACATGCAATTCATAACCATTTCTGCAACGGAAAGCTACTTGTTCTGATGTATCTGATGAGAAAATGTTTCTTTGTCATATAGAGTGCACTGGACTATTCAGAAAAAATATGGACATGGAAAAGAGTTAATGGAGCACCACATTTTCTTTAATACCATAAATGATGTTTACTGGAATGCCACTCGTGCAACAGCAAAATAACTTTTCTAATATACATATGTGGTTTTATGTCCTGTTCACATATGCAAAAAAAATGAAATTAAATAATATCAAAAGTACTTTCGGAGATATTTTAAAACTATCCACTAAAAAAATTGAAGCCACTTAATATGGACTTTTCAATTATTCATAAAATGACTTTGAGGAATGCCTACCTGCAATATTATCACGTTCTTAAGGAACACCCTGTAAATCGAACATATATTATTTTAAATTCGACACCCAGTATATTTTCTTGTCACCGAGTTTGTTTTTCCGTCAGTATTTCAGTAAAAATATATAGTTTTCTGTAACGATGTCCTATATAAAAATGGAAAATATAGTTTTTCCAATATTCCGATAATTTTTTATTGGTAGGCTGTGCCAATTTAATAATGTCCTTTTTGTTTCCGTCAATTATTAATTTCGCAAAATTGGATAGGGAAGATTTGATTTAAATCTATCGAGTTTCAGTTTTGAAGAACAAAAATCCAATTTTGTACACGTGAGAGAACATTAGCTGAGTGTCGGAAATATCGGGATATTTCAAAATATCGCATCTCAATTAACTGATGCATTTCATCTGGCGCCTTTAAATAGACGCATTTCATATTTAATCATCAAGTCGGAACCCCAGCTAATAATAGGTAGATTGAAGACCAAACACCTACTCCATGCCCTACTATTTCAGTATTTAATAAAGTTTTTTTTGTCAGAACCATTTCCATTAGGATAGTTCAGATATCAGTCGGAGCTATTTTCAGTAAGTTTAAACTAATTTATTTCAATATCAAGGATTTCAATGCCGAACGCAAAAATAACCTTTCGAAAAAATCACAGTGTCAGTAGTCTTATAATAATTCTGTTGATGTAGGTTTCGAGATATTTCAAGTACGTAAGCCTGCAAGTTTTGCCATAGGTTAAATTTAAGCGTTTAACTAGGAGACGCCAATTATTTATAAAATACTTCAGTTATTTTCAGTTTCCTGGCTCAAAAAAACCTATCCTCTCCGGGACACACACCCGTACAGTGGGTCGAAATTCTAGCGAAAAGACACGTTTCATTTAAAAAACTTTTGACACGATTCTAATGAAACTCGACCCGTTTTGACGAGAAAAACAGTTTCATTGCCAAAATTACTCTCGGCACACGGCATTCGTTCGAGAACCCCATTTCGTATATTACGTTCGGAGAAAAACTAGAGAGAAAAAATAATTAATAAAAAATAATATAACGAAAAAGTAAAGAAAAAGATGAGTGGTCCTTTTAAACGCCGATCTTCGTTGAAGGCCTTGCCGGCTATTGGCAATATCCGAAAAACGTCAATCAGAAGACAGTCTTCAGTCGGGTTATCATCCATTTCAAAGTCAACGTCAGCTGCCCAGGAGGTACCATGGGATGTGTTGGATCGTTGCATTTTACCAGTTATTTGTTGTCACGGTGCCGCCTTTACTCTCAGTAACGTTGTAAATGTTTTGCAAATATCCCAAGTTACTACCTTTACGTTGTTTACATTCTTCACTATTATTGTACTTGGTTTAGTGTTCTTTTATCATAATTTAAAGGTAAGTACTTAATTGCTTACAAAATACATCTACTGCGGTTGCTGTGTGTGCTATCTGGGAATGTTAGCATTGAGTGTGAAGACAATTTTTTTTGCTTAATAAATTTTGGCAACTGTTTGGCATCGTGGTTTTGATTTCCGATCATAAAAATACACTTTACAATTTTGGCAACGTAATATGGGTCTGTCCATGTAAATGACAAATTTGACATCACTGAATTAATATGTCCATCTTTGTAGAATCGTTCACGAGATATGTGTTCCTGTGTAAATAACTACAAGGGTATTTAGAGAAATTTTGTACTTATTCGATAAATTCAGAAGTAAAAAAAAACAGGGTAAAACATACTTTTTATTGAGGAACTTGTTCTTAATCCTGCAGGTTTTTAACATGTTTCGTTACAAATATGAAAATAAATATTTGATGTTTCCCATTGAAATTCTTAATAAATTATCTTGTATTCCGCCTAGGAATTGATTTATACAGGATAACCCATCAAAAACTTACTACCAGGCATTTCTTAGTTTAGACAAAAAAATACCCTCGATATTATTTTGGAGAGAAACACATTTCTTTCGTATTTCCAATCCTATAACTGAATTTTAGAAGGTTCAGTTCTTAAATCTTAAATATAAAACGGCATCTAGTGATATGTCATTTTTAAAAGCGCTATATTATCTTTCCAACAACACCGTAGTTAGTTCTTTCAATTTGGATTTGGAGTTGTTAAGACGAGGGATGGCGTTAGAAAGTTTGAAGTAGCAAAATTTGATTTACTAAATGTTGAAAATGTCCACCACCAACCTCTATACAATTGTGAAGGTATTGATCGAAATGATTTGGTAACATTTTTTAATATTGCCGATGTAATTTTATTCCGTTTGTTAGATATTCTCATTGGAAAAAGTGAGTGCAGGGATAAACACTTCTCCCAAGCTATAGTTCAGGAAAGTCATTCGTATAAGATTTGTCTTATGAGTAATATAATATGAATAATAATTTAAAGCATAATATGAAGAAAGAAGAAACTGGTTATCTTTGTGGCAATACTCATCCTTTTTGTTTATCGCCTATCCAAGCTGGATTAATAATGATTTATAATTTATTCAAATAAATTTCGTCCTTCAAATTTTCCTAATAAAAAGAATGATCTAGTAACAGGATCCCCGAAAATTCTTGTCCACCCATTTAGATTTTCTAGATTTACCTATTGATAATATCACAAAATACATTCATTTAATTCCTGGACGAGGTGGACTTTGTATGCATGAAATTTATATTTTTTACATACTTTTTGGATGATAATATGTGCAACACATGAAACACTTCTTATGTGGACAGCAGCAGGATCTATTGCAGTAAAACCAAAAACTGCTGCCACCGGTCGCCTTATTTCTGTTAGGACTATCAATATTCTTTTTTCTACTCTGAACTGATACTGTTTATTTCATTAAATTTCTACATTAGAGCGAATCGTGGTAGATAATTGTAAGATAAATATTTATCTGAATATTTCTCGCTGAATAATACAGTTGCAATTTTGGCACTATCATTATTTTTGAAGTAAACAGACACAATTTCAATTCTTTCTGCAATGACCTAGGGCATTTTTAACATTTATGAAACCTTGAGTAGTTTTCCTATTTCGAACTTTCTGATGTTATTTTTGGTAAACAACTCATCAACAGTGAAAAAACTCTGTGTCAGTGAAAACAGAATTGAACGCCCTATAAAATGACATTTTACTCAATACTATATCCCATTTAATATTTCAGACCTTTTGAATTAGAAGTCGAAGCTACACGGCATTGGAATTGCCAAAAAAATCCAAAATAAGATCGACAGACTAGAGTGTTTTTTCATTTGTTTGGTCTAAGTTGAGCATACTATGTGGTCAGTTTTCATTGGTTCACCCTGTATTTATTTTTTGTTTGATTTAGCTTCAACACAATTTAACAAAAGTTCGATAAATTCCAAATTCTAAGAGGAATCGAGTTGTTGTTACTACTCTCCTTATTAAATTGACATTTCTCTCAATTAGTTTTTGCAACGTCATTAATTGGTGCTCTTACGATAATCGATAAATACCCAGTTCGGAAAGAGGGTTACTACTTTTAATCAGCCGGTCCCTGAACTAACTCCCCCCACTTATTAGTCAATTCAATTCACAAGCGTGTATTATGGTTAGGTAGATTTTCCATTGAATTTATTATTATCTGTAGTTTTAACATCGAACTAGATATAGGGATTTAGAAGAACGATAATATAGAGGATCATTTTTTTAGGATTCTTTTAACCAAATAACACGTGTTACACTATATGTACGAGATACTTGTTTTAAACAACAATTATTTAATAATAGTGACGTTGGCCTAAGAACAGAAATTCATAAAAACCAAAGCTCACTACGTTATACAGGGCTGTCCAAAAACACGTTACCATTTATATGAGATTGACTGTTATTTCAATAACATAATATTCGAATACTTCTTGGACGTTTACTGTTTCCTTTACAATCATTGGTTATAGACTCGGTATGTATAAATTTTTCATGTGGTTGACAGATAGTTCATCAATTTAGAGGATCCTTATGAAGCCATTGCTGAAATTTATTTCTTACTATTGAGGATAATCCTAACACTACTGATAGTCCAAGCTACTACTTTCCTTCTCTCTTCCAAAGTAAATCTGGTGGCCATAATGAATCTTCAAAGAACGAAAATTTAAAATTATGTAGCACCCTATGGTTGGTAACATCTTTTGAAACTACCCTCTATGTATCTCGTGTGATCTTTTCTATATGTATATGTACTCGTATATGCATATACATATGACTTATTAGAATTTCACATCTCTAGTTACTGGTTTGTGTGGTTCATCCTTATAAAGGGAAGAGTTATGTTGTACTGTTGTGTCACTTATGCAGCGTGTAAAAAATGATCCGTTTTCAAAAAATTGTCAACAAAATTGAGTTTTTTTTAACAAATCTAAGAACATACCACAAGCTGAATCCCTGATTTTTAGACAGTTGTAATATTATTCAGAGCTCACAAATCGTTTATTATTGGCAGGATATTTGAAAAGTTATTCAGAGTTCTCTTTAACTATATTACATAAACAAAGTTAAATTTATACAAAAAATTCTCATATGGAACTCTTGGACAAAATTAATGCATCACTATCATTTTTGAAAATATCCTAAGTAAACTACATTATAAATGTGTATATTATTTCATTGTTTTATAAATAGGTTTTGAATTTCCCTTGATATTTCTCACAGAAGAAGTCAAAAAAATATGTGTAATTTTCAATATTTCAGTCAACAATTGTGGTAATTTGTATGATTGTTGGGTTAAACAAAATTAAGTCCCATATACGTCCACAACATTGTATATAACTAAGTTATCATTATTTCTTTTTATTAATTGTATTGCCGTCTTTATATCACAATAGTAAAAAAAACTAAACAGAAGAAAAAAGATACTGATGTCAGGAAGAAATAGTACAAGTAATTCAACATTGTGGGAGGGATAGGTGAGTCAGGTATTAGAAGGAAATCATTCTAGCGTATCTCGTATGGTTATGCGATATCATCAAACGGGATCTTATTTTTAGAGGAGGTCTGGAAAAGGTAGAAAACAGGATGTTCCAATGAAAGAGATGACCGCTTTCTGAGACAGTCCGCGTTGAGAAACCGCTACATAGTAATTTATTAAAAAACGAGTCGAGTATTATTCGTAACGTGAAAATTTCATCTCGAACTATAATAAGACGTTTAAATGCAGCCAGAAGTTTCACTAGCAAAACACTTGAATTACTCACCAGAGAGTCCAAACAGTGCGTTTCGCTAACAATCATCAATTTTCAACTGTTGATGCTTTTTTCTTTAACGAAATAATCAGGACTTCCAAAAGGGTCCTCCCGATAAACGCGATCGTGTTTATATTCGGCGGAGAACAAGAGAAAGATTTACAAGCTGCAGTATCTCTCCTAAGATCCCGTTTTGTGATGGTTGTTCGCTAATCTTTTGGGCAGGTATCGGGTACGATTCTCGTAAGTGGTCATTGAACTCGTTGAAAATCTATGAACACACAAATAATAATATTCGAATATGGAAATAGAGCATGGACCATGGTAGTGTCATTTGTTTCATTCATGGGCCCTGATTTTTTATTCATGCATGATACATAACGTTCATATTTAATTAATGGAATAGTACCTTAACAGTCCTGACCTTATTCCAATAGAACATAAAAAACAAGTTCAAGATCGTAGAATTACACATATTAACCACAATCCACTTGGAAATGCATCAGTTATTAAAAATTGACAGAAATATAACAAGACAAAACCCAAAACTTGCTACAACGATAGATGAATGCAGCTATTTGATCTAGAAGCTATATTACACCTACCGACTGCTGGGCCAAGAACTCGGTTAAAACAATTGCCGGGTCCAATGCAATAACCTGGCAAGTCCACTGTATTAAAATGTTCGGGAAATCAAAAAAACTGTCAGAATGAAAAAAGTAAGGGATGGTATTTCTATTAATATATTTGTATGTAGGTTTTCTCAGGTAAATAATATTTAGACTTTTGAATTTTATGGATAAATAATTCCAGAATTATAACACAAAAAATCCTGGACATACCAGGTTTTTGCAAAATACTGATAGGTAGGCAACTACCATTATGACATTTTATTAAGTTTCCATCGATATTCAAATCTCATTCATGCACAGGGTAAATAGTTATTTTATACTGATTAAGAATATGTCATTACCTCATTTTTTCATAAAAGTGGTCTTGCCAGGTTATTACATTGGACTCCTCAATTAGTTTAGACAGTACCGATGACAGTACAGGTCTAATAATGAACGATTGATTTAACCAACAAAGTGGATAGAATCGTCTTCCATTTTCTCGAATAAGTTCCCCTTCTACTTAGACGCTCGTCTTTACTCAATCAATATAATTATATGAGTCAGCAAAGTAGAAAGGAAAAAAATCATATTGACTACGTCCGTTGTAGTTCTACATGTAACATCCTCTGAAATTTCTCGGCCGCATGCTTAGGCGAGTAACTTGGTCCAACATTTGATAGGTATAATATAGCCTTAGAGGTGGACATATATGACAATAATATATATGAGCCGTTGAAAGCCAGAGTGGTATAAGTCAAAAAATTGAAAATTTGAGATAACAACAGATTCAAATTTGGGATGAAGGAATCTATGTCG
Organism: Hypothenemus hampei; assembly: GCA_013372445.1. Taxonomy (NCBI): domain Eukaryota; kingdom Metazoa; phylum Arthropoda; class Insecta; order Coleoptera; family Curculionidae; genus Hypothenemus; species Hypothenemus hampei. The sequence goes on along the minus strand of JABRWK010000135.1, from coordinate 87,441 downwards.
TGACCAAATTTCAAGAATAATGTTTAGGTATTTTAGCTATAGACATGGCTAATATTTTATAAATCTAATGAGTTTCCCGTTGAGTTGACAACTTTACGTCCATTTATATCAAAACTTAATTTTTTGACTTATACCACTCTGACTTTCAACGGCTCATATGTGCCCATAATTATGAAAGTGGTCTAAGTCAAAAAAATAAAATAAATAAGTTTATCAGTTATTTTACATCACATTATTTTAAACTAAATTAATTCAGTGTAGTTTTTACGATATTCTCAAAAATGAACCCTTAGATAGTGGTTGTAATGTCAGCATTATATGGAATTCATTCAGTTTAAAATAATGTGGTGTGAAATAACTGATAAACTAATTTTTTTTAAATTTTGACTTAGACACTTTCATAATTATGGGCTCATATGTACTATAAAAGTTACAGTTTATCACAGTGATTTAACTTAATTCTTTACAAGATCTTTTTTAATTCTATTGTACGTTTTTTTACTAAAAAATGTAGATAAAAAAAATGTACACAATGTTCAATTTTGATAATTTATTGTTCAAATGACCAATGATTGTAATTTTTAAATCTTTATCGTAAGTGAACGTAATTATTGTACATCCTATATTTGCAAATGAATGTCCGATTTGAGACTTAATGGAAAATTAACAACAATTGTATTACTACATTAAGGAATATTGATATGTTAACGTCAGATTTGATATTAAAATTTAAGTTAATAATTCATCGACAAATTAAAGTTATTTTCGTTATTCGTAAATCTAAACTTACCCTTAAAAACAGAGCTCTTGAACAAAAAATTTTAAATTCCGGTTTCTCCAATATACGAACTGAAATTTAATCAATGTATTGACTGCAAATTCAATCATGCAAATCCCAAAAGCAACCCCTGATTTGATTCCAAACTTACGACAAGGACTCTACCATTAATTATTCGAGCTTAGAGTAATAACGGTAAGTTAAATTGGTCAGTCAAAATTAGTGTTAACAAATTCAAAGTGTCCGAGAAAACTGTTAGCACAGTATGACATCAAGAAAAGCAATCTCTAAATAATGAAGAAACATACATTTTCGTAAAAAAGGATGTATTGGGGTGCCTAAAAAAAAGATGTATTGGAAAATCGAAAATCCCCAATTTAGAAAAAATCAAAGCAATTGAGTGCAGTTCTTATACAATATGTCAGTCTTAGCAAAGTACAATTCAAAATCGATTATATTTGGGATAAATAAAACGGTATTACAATCCTGTAAAGCCACATTTGACACATGTCAATAAAATCACAAAGTTAAAGTACTGTTTATCAATGCTAAAGCCGTAAAGTATAGCTGATAAAACAGCTCATTTCATAAATATGACTGATGAAATCCATGGTAATGAAAAATGGCTTTATATTACTAAAATGTCTCATCAAATACATATTATCTAGTAGAGGGTGAATAAGAACTGTACCGAACCTGTAAAAATAAACGCCTCCTTACGAAAGTAATTTTTCTTCACGCCACAATCGTTCTCAGGATAAGCATTACGGTGGCAAACTTGGCCTTTGGCCTTTTATATTTGAAGAACCTGCTAAGAGAAGCAGCAAAAATCGTCCTGCTCATACAATCGAAACTAATGTTATTTCACATGTGACTAGAAAAGAATACAGAAGAATGATTATTGAAAAATTACCATCTATAATAGAAAAGAATTGACTTAGATTAAATCATCTTTCACTTATTTGAATTTAAAAATATAATGCCAACCAGCATGTATGTGGATCCTGAGATTTTACGAAAGTATCATAAAGAACTAACTTAATATAAAAATGTTTTGTCAGCCATCAAATAGCATTGATATCAACGCATATCCTTTATTTGGGATTTTTTAATACCATTTAATCGTTAAATGGCCATAACACCATTTGAAATTTAGTGGGTGAATTAATCAGTATACTGACGTTCAATTATACATATAGTATGATACTTTGAATAACATATTTTTGAAATATACCATCAGTTTATGATAGAAACAATGAGAATTCCCTATATGGGAAAGGATCACTTACAAAGAAATGGAATACTATCGTTTACCATTAACCAACTGTGATACGACTCTTGTGACAAGAATTCAAAATATGGTAGATTTAATTGAATTTCTATAGTAATAAGCTAAACTTATATAATATATTATGTGTTATGTTAACTTTAATATACAAGTAATACAATTTTTTGGAGGAAACGAACACTCATTTTTGAATAAAAAAAATGAAATGGGGCACTTAATTGTGAATAGAGGAGATGGGGGGGGGGGCATAGGCTTAATATACCGTGATATGTTAATTTTGTCCAAGAGTGTTAATTGGAATAATTGGAATAACTGATCAGGTATCACATCTCCGCTGTTCCTTAATATTAAAAAAAAATGAAAAAGGTATTAAAATTATGTTAATTAAAATATCAAATATTTCCAAGCATATTTATGTATATTCAATGCAAGGAAATGAAGGAAAAACACATAATTAAAAAAATAATGAATTCATTTGAAAATTAGAAGAATTTGCAATTAGGCATGTTAAGTAAAAATTCATTTATAAAAAAAATCAGTCCTCTGGCTTTTATTACATTCCTACAACGCTGTGCGTCTATGCTTCCAATTAAATTGTTGCTAAGTAATCCTGACCAAGGTTATTAAATTATATTCCATTCTTTATTAAGCAAACGTTACAGGTTTTTTTCAATTAGCTATCCCAACATTCCTAGATCTGAACCTTCGATAAAGATAATCTCACATGTGCTCTGTCGGGATTAAGTCTGGCATGCGGGCTAGGCAGTCTAGATCTGGGATATTTGCGGTCTGAGGGTATTCGGTAATTATCAAGCCAAATCAAAAATGATGCCTAAGGTTTATTATTACTAATCTTCTATAGACTAGACTCCCAAAGATATTCCTCGTCAGGCAAAAATTGAACCTCTTCCTCCAAAATTTGTCGAAGGTCTTATGTTATACGGGGTATACACTGTAAAGTGTAAACAGGTATTCTTTGATTAGGAATGTGCAGACAAAATCTAGACTTATTGTTGAAACAGTATGTTATTCCAATTATCGATGTTTCTTCGGAAATGTTAACCATGCTACATGATGTTCCCTAGTGTGCATCGGAACAGCAACAACTATTGTAGCTTCAATTCCACGCTATCTTAAGATGCGACTTACGATTCTCTGAAGACGCACGCACGTGTCGAGTCTTAACCAAGTTATGCAATTGAAGGTAATGAATTGCAATCTTCGACGCAGAACCTAAAAAATCAAAAATCCATGATTCGCTATGTAGCTTTAGTTTTAGACTCTCGACCGACCTGGTACCACTCGTATTTTATATCCTACAGGCTTATGGTACTTGTTCACTATTCGGAACACTGTCATTTGATTAAAGTGTACCTACTAAATTTGCCATATCTTTGAATTTGACTAGATCCTTTTTTGTACCATGATTTTCTGGACTCGATATTATTGCAGAAGTTTGCAATTGAAGAAGTATGGAATACTTTTGATGAAAATATGCATACTCGCAGGACACAATGGGTCGAATGATTAGAAAAAAGTAAATGTTTCTAACACAAATGGAAGCATTTACTTCTTTTTATTCGTCAAACCTAGTAAATTCAACAAATACTTTTTTTATAATTTAGATGTATAGAATGTCAATCCAAATTAATTATATGTATTTACAGGGTTTCTCGCTCACTGTGCTAAAGATAGAACAATGCCATGGTTTTTACAAGAAACATTCTGCTACTTTGACTGCAAGCAAAAAATGTTGTAAGCAGATTTTTCTTAAAAGTCTTCGTTTTTCTGGAAATCCATGTGATTTTGGGACCTTCGTATCTTAAGTTTCTATGATCTTATCCAAAACGTAAAAATGGCTTCTTATACATATTTTAACGAAAAAGCCAATTGTATGCTCGGTGTTTTTTCTCAAAAACCGATAATTTTTGAGATGTAGATTAAATTTATATATTTTTAAATGGGATATTCTGTATGTGTTTTTCTCATTGAATTCATTTATAAGTAAACATTTCAAAAATATATAATTCTCTATAATACGCTTTTTCAATAAGATGAAAAACATATTTTTTTAATATTTCGCTAACGTTTTTTTAGTGGACTATGATAATTAATTAGTTCATGTTTTGAGGTGTCTTGAGTTGCCCCAGTCTAACATTTATTATTTGTTCAAAGATTTTTTCGTTTTCGATATACCTATGTCCATAGATTTCGGCAAGATGATAGCGATCCAACTTTTAAAAGGTTCTGGTTGATTTATTTTTCATCAGCAAAATGTATTGGGTGGGGGACTATTCGGATATTTCTTTTTATTATTAACTATAACAATATCTTCATGGATACTTGGAATTTCATCATGCAAATCTCATTACATCAGTTCAGCTTTCTTCAAAATATTTCAACTGTGTTGCCATATAATTTTCCTCATTCAAGAAATTAGACAGAATTCAAGGCACGAAAATCATACAATTTTTAAAGGTTGCGTGACATTTACATTTATACTGTACACTTTATTTAATAAAATAAATTGCCAATATTTTAATATATTTTTAAATAGTCCTGAAAGCTTTGAAAATTGTTTTTGCAAAATAACAAGTTTAATTTTTTTTGTTTCTGAAAATACCATTGTATGAGTGCCTTTCAACAAAGACTAGAACTAATACTGTCAAAACTTTATTTACAAATCTTAAACAACACTTCTATCACGCTCTGTATTAGTTTCCCTGTAGTATAATAACTTTATTCGAACAGTGCTACCATTGTTCAAAGACATGATAGAAAATATTCTTTAAAAGCTTCCTCAAAACTGCCTCTGAAGCCTTAACAGCATTCAATTCTGTTTGAAAGAGTCGTCTTTTAAAGTCTTTTTTTGTCATAGGGAATAGGTAAAAGCCACATGAGACCAAATCAGGACTATACGGAGAATGCGGTACACATCTGAAATTATTGCCATTTAAAAATTCTCTTATCATATTAGCCACGTGCAGACGAACGTTGTCGTCATAAAGTTTCCACTTTCCAATCAGCTCAGTTCGTTTTTTGTTTGAATTTGATCCTTCATTAACTGACAAACTGCTACTCTATGTTTAAATGGCTATGAAATAGGATAAAAAGACTTGTTATAGACATTTCTAGGTTCCTAGAGAGTTGCACTATAGTCAAATGTGGATCTGAGTGAATAATTCCTGTTCCAATATTGATGGTTTTTCAGTTATCACAATAACTGGAGCATCTGAATCTGCTTGCAATTCGTAGCCACTCCGACCCTCGATAAACTGTTTATGTCATAAATGATTGTCCAAAAACCATTTTAATTATGAAAAATATTACCATTGGCAATTTTCTTTATCGAACATTAAATTTGGTGTGGAATACTACCTCAACTTTGAGCACTGTCAACCTCAAATAAATAATTAATATCAAATATCATTTATGCAAAATGAAAAAAGCCGAATTAAATAATATTTTTTGCTTTTTTTTCGTTGTGTAGCTCAGCCCACAAAATCGTATTAAATTCTCTCCCAAGCAATGCTGTATTCATTTTAGTAACATTCCAATACATTAGTTTTGTAACCAGCTCTTATGCTTATCGTTATGTACTAGTAGTCCATCTAAGAATTGTTACACATTCGTTAATATTTTTCGTAGAACATCATTCAATTATACGTATATTTTTCTTAATTAAAATTCCTTACGAGAGTTAACACAATGTAAGTCCCTTACTGAAAAAATAACAAGAAAAATGAAAAGGGCACTGAGAACGGGAAAAAAATTAAAAGCTTTAGTGTATAGTCAAGAAGCCTTTTTAAATTATAGGATTTGTTGGGCCAGTTTTTTTTCTTTTTGTTAAATCTTCAATAATTGAAAATGGGCTAATATAAATAAAAATCAAAAATTAGTCTATCTAACTCTACAGTAAATTAAAAAAACACGTCCATAGTATTAGTATGTTTTTTTTAATTAAATTCGTGTTATTTAATGATTTGGCAGCAAATGTTGTTTGCTTCAAAACACCTAAGCAAACTAAAAAATACATGACGACTAAAAATGCATATCCCAAATAAACTTAGCGGCCAATTCGACAGAACAAAATCTAGACAGGTAGATACATATTATGTAATAATCTAAAAATTATGTAAAAGGGTAAGAAAATATGAAATATTGAAATAAAAATTAGTCATTACTTGCATGTAATCATAATTTTTAACACACAGTATTAGAATTAATTCGAATTAACATTGTTAATAATAATGTTATTATTATTGCGGGATTGCACAAATTAAATTACCCAAGCCACCTACAGCCTTGACCCATAACGTCATACATAATAGCCCTGGGGGCTTTTCATTTTCATCAGAACAAACATGGAGCTTACGCGATTCACCCTTTATTATTATATTGTATATACTCTCGTACTGTATTCAAGCTGTGACTCAGGATATTACACTGATGTCCTTTGTAATAATTGGATAACATGTTTCCTGACCTTTTCTCTAAAAATATTTTATATCAGAAATTAGTCATCATTTATACAAACAAACCCAAATAGATTTATTGAATGCGGTGTGTAGATCGATGTTTATATCTATTACAAAATTTACTAGACATTTTACACAGTTAAATGCTCAGGAACGAAAAGAAATCGAAAAATTATTAAAATGTCCACCAATTATGGTAAATAGATTGAAATAGTATATTACATATCAAGCTTCGTAAGTGACTCTTTACGGCATAACCTGTGTTGCCGAGATGAGTCACTTACAAACCGAGATATATACGGTATTTCTCATAAAATCTACTCCATTGGTTCAATTTTGCATAATATCAAAATAAAAATAAACGATTTTTTCAAGTATTTTTGGAACGAAAAAACGTTAATGAACTTCAATTTTTGGGATTTTAAGATTAACAATCACAAAACACCGAAAATATTAACTCGAAATTGTGAAAAGTAATTTTTCACGATTAAAATTTGATATTTGTCTAACAATAAAACTAAAAAGCTTCAAATTTTGTCAGATAATTACCAGCAGCGAGAGTTTTTAGTTGAAATTATCTTTAATGTATTCGTTTCGAAAATTTAATTTCTATTGGAATCTAACGTTTTTCTTTTCAAAAATACACTAAATTTAGGGTTTCTTGCAATTTTCAGCCAAACAACCACAAATCACCCAAAGTAATGTGACTGTCATGTTTCGTTTGTTATCCCTCTCGGATAAATGAATACGTGTATAATGTACATCTTTTTATTTCTCTCAAATAGGATAATAACGGTCAAAATAACACCTCCGGAATGAAAGGAATTTTAAAGCCATAAGGATTCACTTGCAACCTGCTTTACAAGCGTCGTAAGTTGAATATACGATGCAGATTTTATGAAAATAATATTTTATCCAATTTTCGTCATTCAAAAAACTATAGACTACATTAAAAAGCTTTTCAGTTTTTTCCTTTTCCTTGGATATAGCGAATGGCATAAAATGGGCTCTGCGTAATTATAGCATCGCTAGTATATTTTTTAAATAAAAATACAAGAAACAACAGTTTTTCCATTATTATAAATAATTTCAAAAAGTCATTTTATCAAACTCTGGATTAATATTTTTATAAAACTTTATTTTCTCTGTGATTTCAAGGATTAAAATGACTTGTTTAAGCCTTTCAGTGGTTGCATTTGGCCAATTCTTTGCTAAGAACAAGTATACTCCGAAAATTCCTCATAGAATTTAGGTCTAGAAAACAAGCAGACCATTTTATAACTCTCACTGCATCTTATTCTAACCAAAGGAACTTATATTGGAAGATCCATTGATTTTGCAAATTATCATGCAAAAAGGTAATAAATGAAGTTCCAAAATTTGATTGTATTCATCAGTGTTCATTTGTATAGAGAGAAATGCTGGCCATAATAAACCTCGGCTACAAAATGCACCCCAAGCCATTAAGATTAAAAATAAATTAAACCTAAAAAAAAATTAACTTACAAAGGAGAGACCGAGAGGATTGTGAGTTACTTTGCTTCCAAAAAATTCAGGACAGAACCTCACATTATTTGTAAGAAAAGAGGTTTCAACGTTTGTCCTAACGCTATATGGTTACCGTGAAAATACAATGAAAATCAATGGCATACTTATATACAGGGTGTCCGAAAATTCCGTCGTAATATTTCAAGTGATGAATTTTCGGCCAAAATTATGAAGAAAAGTTTATATGGACTCCTGTCCGGAAGTGCGTCCTAAGGGAGCTACGGTCCCTTAAAGATGACGCTCAAAATGTAGTATTTCTCTAATATCTCTGGAACCTCTTTAAGCAAAAATTCCTATTTTGCTATACTAATTACTAATATCAAGTGCTACATTCGCCTACTACAAATTCTCAAATATGACATACAGGGTGTTCTGTACCGGCGGTGCTCCGCGAATTTTTTATCATATCTCTTTTCCGTTTGCACTAATAACCATTTTCTGTTCAAATTAAGATTTTACTACATCTTTTACGTTAAAAAGGTACTCTTGCCCTATGTCACTAAAATGAACCGTTTTGGCGGAAAACGACTTTGAAAAATTATTGCACCTACCATACTCAGCAATACTTAATACTAAGCAAACGGAAAAGAGATATGATAAAAAATTCGCGGAGCACCGCCGGTACAGAACACCCTGTATGTCATATTTGAGAATTTGTAGTAGGCGAATGTAGCACTTGATATTAGTAATTAGTATAGCAAAATAGGAATTTTTGCTTAAAGAGGTTCCAGAGATATTAGAGAAATACTACATTTTGAGCGTCATCTTTAAGGGACCCTAGCTCCCTTAGGACGCACTTCCGGACAGGAGTCCATATAAACTTTTCTTCATAATTTTGGCCGAAAATTCATCACTTGAATTATTACGACGGAATTTCCGGACACCCTGTATATGCGAGCAACAACTCTACAAATGACACGCTATTCATTAGACTTGAAAAAACTCAAAGTAATATTTCTTGACCAAAGACGGGATATAATACCAATTTTAATTTAATTCATTAATATTTCTTAATAATCCAATTGATTCTAGCATGGTTTATAGAATTATTGTGTGCATACACATAGGTACGCTACTGTTTTTCGTTAACATTTTTCTGGTAACCAGGTCGCGTTAAGGCAAACGTTGAAACCTTTTTTGACAAATAGTGTGTGGAAGTGTCTTGAATTTTTTGGAACCGGTCTTTCCAATCAGTGAAACTTTCAATGTAAATGGAGTTGGATAGAAGAACATGCAGTGAGAGATATAGAATGGCCTGCATGTTCCACTTTGTTAATATTTGTTATAGTTCAGCGATTGTTGATTTTTTTCTAGGCAATACAACTTTAGGACTGCGAAAAGTATATTGTCATTTCTCAGAAATACAAATGGTGCATGAGAGTTTAGTTTCCATTTTTAGCTCTACTAAAACTAAATGTAGTTGATTGGCGTCATTGTTTCACAGGGTGTCAATTTTACTTATATCCAGTGACACCCACATATGTTGCCAGAGTTTAATGGGTTTCATACAGCCAACATGTTTATCAAAATTTGAAATGATTGTGTTCATTAACGTAACATTACAAAAAATGTATATCAGGTAGAAGAAATAGAATTAAAGATTTGTTTAAATAATTGTTTTTTGTACCCTTTTAGAATTCAAATTACTCATTTTTTTTTCTTATTAGATAACAGCAGCTGGAAAAGCGGTTCTGATAACCGGCTGCGATTCAAGAATTGGAAGTGCGTTGGCGCGCCATCTGGATGAGCAGGGCTTCACCGTTTTTGCCGGTTTTCAAAATAAGGATGAAAGTTCATTGGCGGACGAGTTGCGCGAATGTTGTTCTGCTCGACTGCACGTGCTACAACTAGATGTCACCAACGAAACTCAGATTCTGGCGGCATCTTTAAGCGTTGTCGAAAACTTACCCGAAGGCGCCCATGGCTTATGGGCGGTCGTCAATGCAGCCTCTTGGGTGGCCCTTGGAGAAATCGAATGGATACCACCCCAAGTAAATAGTTAAATACTGCCTTAAAAAATGCTTATTGTGTTTTATCGGCTTTCAGAAAAACATTTAAACACAATAAAACTTTTTTTATAAAAACCGAGTGTCCCATTCGAAATCAAATGATGGAATAATTTACAAATTAGCAATTTTTGAAAGAACTCTTCACGATTAGTCAAAAATGTTTTACATAAGACAAGAAAACTTTTCGCGTATGCAACATTTCGGTTTAAAACCATCGTCAAGGACAATTGTTTTTTGAGTGTCTCGTTGATAAAAAATTCATTGTGTATTACAGCTTTGTAGTGATAAGTCAAACTAAAAATTTAACTACGCCACTAGATTCGCAAAAAGGAAAAAGGCCTAGAGAAAAATTCATTTATTTTATGACATCTGTTGGAATAAATATCAAAGAGCATTTTGGAAACGGCCAAAAAAATGACAATCGTCTTGTAGCTTTGAATTGGATCGTAATAGTCATGATTTGTTTACGCTATTTTATTTTTTCAAAAAAAAGAGCTCGAAATAGGTCTATTAGATTTTTTATTTCTCTTGTCGTTTATTATATACCTTATAATAAAATCGAAAACAATCCACTTGGTATATGAACATACCAAGGCAAATATAAGGAATGGATTGTTTTGAAGAAAAAATCATGAATAGTATGTTTAGTGTTTAGTTCATCATATTTTTTCCATGGCTTATTTAGAAAAAATTCTTTTACGTGAGATCGAAAAATATGTGCAAATAAAACAAAGTTGCAAAAAATACAAATTTTCTTTACTGTTGTAATAAAAAGCCATTTTGATCGTAATTTATTTGACTTTTGACCCACATCCATTTGGTGTGTCTGATAACAATACTTTTAAAGACCCAATACTCATCAAGGTAGCATCGCACTACACAGAACATTGAAATAATCGTCTTTAGACAAAAGATACCGAAAAACTACATCATCCGCCACATCATTCAAGAGGCACAGTGCTTTTCTATTCAAAATGGCATAGCACTTGCTATATTACGCGTCAAATGCTACTTTGATGGGCAATCAGCTTTAGGCCAGCAGTATTAACGCTCCATGCCATGTCATATGTCATATAATTAACTTTTTTTTAGGTAATCAAAAAGGCAGTAGATATTAATTTCCTAGGACCAACGCGAGTAACTCAAATTATGTTACCTTTAGTGCGAAGAGCGCGAGGACGAATCGTTTATATGACATCAGGAATGTGCAGGATTGCAGATCCAGTTAGAGGTATCCATTGTGGTCTTTTAGCTGCTCTCGAAGCTGAAGCTGAATGTCTCAGGAAAGAGTTAAGGTACCACTCGTAATTAAAATATTTTTAATTCCCGTTTAAAAATAATAAAATTTAATAAATTCATTTTTTTTATGAATTGAATGAAGATCTCGTGGAGTTGATGTAGTCGTTGTTGCACCTGGTGAATTAACGTCTGGAAACACATGGGTATCGGATCAACTGATTCTTAGCCAGGCGAAGGAAATGTGGGTTCAACTTTGCCAAGAACAAAAATTGGAGTATGGTGAAAAATATTTCGAAACGGCAGTGAGAAGCTTGGAGAAATATTCAAAATCACCGGTAAGTGCAACTTGAATAACTAATTATAAATATAATAACATATGTATATTTATTGTTCTTTAAATGATTATAAAAAATTAAAATTTTTCATCCTGTGAAGTGCCTTTATTTATTAATACGTCTTTGTTAGGATGAATGCCGCGTTTCTCAGACGATTGCGTAGCTAGAAAAATAAATATATATATATGTAATTTATACAGTTGAACCTAAAGTATGTATTTATGAGACCCTTCTTTTAAAACAATTATACTGCTCTAGTATAAAAAAAAAATTAAATAATTTTTGAATGAAATTTTTGAAATGATTTAAGTTGTTTTAAGTTTTTAAAAAATTTTATGAAAAGATCTTTAAACTTTTAATTCAGGATGTCCTATTACAAACATTTCAAATATATTATCAAACAATTTTTAACCTCTTACTGCAGGATAGTTCTATTTATTAATTGAAAGAATTTGAAACTAACTAAAGGATATCTTATTTCAGGTATTTAAAATTGATGTAACGAAATTGGATAAAAATGTTAATTTGTTACTGTCTGGATCGAGTGTAAACTCTTAATTAAATTTTATTGTTTTACTTACTAGCATTCTGCGTCGTTTGTCTTCGACAGTAGCAAAATTTAGAGCTTCCTGGGGCCAGTAACAGTGGTAATACCATCTAGTGCGGTTCGGCTCGTAAAATAAATGGGGACCCCTCAAACAGTAGTCGTGATAAAGTTTACTATATTCGGGATACGTGTAGTATTTGTGCCCGTATCGGTCGTGATGAATTTGGAGAACCATATTTTCTCGGTTCTGATCATAAACATTTTATTACTTTATTATTATACGCAAAAAGATCAATACGAGAAATTGTTATTTTAAAATTTAAAAATATCTCTTTACCTTTATTAGAAATTCTATAAAATATATATTAAGAACGAGTCGTAGACACCGTTATCAGAACGAAGTACATATGTTATATTAAGTCAGTCGAGATGGGTCAGTGATGTTGAGTTTTGTATTTATAGATTTTTATTTTTACTTTAACATTTGCGCATTGCTGAACAAACACCCGGGAACTGCTGATCAGTTTATTGAAAAACGTCCAATAAAAATAATTGACCTCACCCCACGATTAGTCTCAATCATTATTTTGACATATTTGTCCTTCTAATGATGAGTGCAATAGGATGTATTAGAGGATCAGAATGAAAGCGCTTTCTTTTCTCAATCGTAAGGGGCTCAGTTCATTTATTTAAATAAAAGTTACTACGTACGTATTTGGATTTTGTTCGTGTATTCAGTACTTTCCGTTCAGACAGAATAGCTACTCACAATGAGTGTACAATAATTGCAAATAATCGTTTTGTGAAAAAAACAACAATAAATTAGACACCGCATAAAAGTGATCACATCACTTGAAAAGTTATCAAACTTTGACAATGAATATTTTCTCAACCGTTGGTCGGATTAGAATGATTATTTTGTCAATGGTAGCTCTACTATGGATAAATTTCCTGTAGCGAGGAAATGCCAAAAAAAATGTCATATTGTATAAAGTGTATAAATAGTGTAATATCATGTAATGTAACTTAATCAAAGTTTGAAATCTTCTCTGGGAATATCAGAGAGCTAAGGTATGTAAAAACTATACAGTGGTGTAGCTTCATATCTCCTAAGTATTTTATTTTTTTAATGGTCCATTTATCTTGGATGTTTCTAGAGATATTCAATTTCTTTATGGTCATATAGAATTAATTGTTGTTAATGATGGAAAAATGACGGTAGATTGATACATCAAAGATATTCTTGGTCCAGTTTGGTTCATTTATAGGCGACCAGTTAGTTTTTCTGCACGATAACGCACAACCGCATGTGGCCGGAACAGTTAATGAGTACATTGATGAAGTCAATATCGTCACAATGAATTGGCCAGGACTTAATTCAGATCTTAATCCCACCGAGCATATATAGAACCATATACGGCGGGCAATCAGGCAACAGCAAATTCCAATCCGATATTTACAACAGCTTCAATATTACCTGAGGGAATTGTAGGAAAATTTGGACCAAAAATATATCCAAAATTTATTCCAGAGTATCCCCAGGCGAATTAAAGTTGTTAAAAAGTAAGAAGCAGAAACACTCGATACTGAAAACCAAATGAGAGCCCATCAAACTTATAGATTTTTTTCTGTATTATAATGTACTTAAAAAAATGAATATCTTTAAATACTTTAAAATACTCAGGAGACACTAGGCTACATCACGGTATAGTTTTTATATGCCTGAGCCACTTGATATTGTCCACAGAAAACTTTAAATTTTGATGAAGAAAATATTTGTACGCCCTGTACAATATGATGATTTTATGTTTTAGGCATCTCTTCGTTACAGGAAATTTACCGCTAACAGAGTTCCAATTAGCAAAAAAAAATCATTCTAATCCGAACAGCGGTTGAGAAAATATTAATTATTAAAGTTTAATGAATTTTTCAAGTGGTGCGATAATTTTTGTACGGTGTGTATTATTATGTAAAATAATGAGTCTTACGTACCAAAATTTCCTCTTTGAATGTACCTAGAACAGAAATCTGAAAATATCAAACACTCTTTGAGACAAAATAGCATTTTTCGCAAAATATTTCACCTCTGACAGCCCACTGAATTGATGTATAGCCAAGAAAACTTTAGAACTTCCAGAAATATTGTCTATTTGTTGTTGTAAAATGTCTACTCGTAAACTCTGTGTGGGCGATGATAAATAGTCTATTCTTTACCAACTGATAAATATACAGGGTGTTGCTGTCAACCGTAGGGTTTTTTAGTTAAAATAACTAGGTTTTTCCCGTATTTTTATGCTTTATACTACTCAGTATACATTGCATATGTATACAATTTGTAATATTTTGTATATGTACATATTCATATACATAGTCGATAGTGCATTAGGCGTTTACAGAGAACATTGTTCGTAGAATTGTTCTGAAAATATGGTAACTTGGGTAAAACTTCTGCTTTATCCATCAAAATAATATTGAATGATACATTTCCGCATCTACTGAAAAATAGTAAAAACTTCGCATAATTCTAATGAAGCTATGTATTTTTTTTTTTTCATTTTTGAAATAAGCATCAATTTTTCGATTTTTTTTGTTAACATAGATTTATTAATATTACGGTTTACGAGACAATCAGTGATTTCTCAGTTTTTTTGTTGCAATTTCTTGCTTTAATAAAAACTGTGTATTTTCGTAGTTTGAATTTGTAGAAAATTGAAATTTTGATGAGAGCTTAATAAAGTTCAACATACTCAGTTCCAATAAAGAACGTATCATACGGAGTGGACGGAAGTTAGTGTTATATTAATACTTGACCAGATGTGCATCTTTTTAAATAGAATATCCTATATTTCCTTCGATAATCTTAGAGTCTTATAAATTTCGTTTCAAATGATTATAACGTTCCTATCGAAAATTTTAAGGTTTCACAAATAAACAATATTTTCTGTTAAAAATCTGGTTCTCGCGAAGAGGCAGCTATAAGAACCCATTAATTTAAATTGTTGTTTCTATTGTTTTGTTTATAAAATGAATGAAACTACTTATCTAAACCAAGTAATTCTAAATTTATTTATTCTACATTGACATACATACACTGTGTCCATAAATAAGGAATAAATTCATTTAAAATTTAGGGGTTGGTTTTTCGGACAAACGCTCGGGCACGTATATCTTTATTTTTGAATGCGGTTTTTTTTTATGTTAAATTCATGTGTATAGGGTGGCCCAAAAACAAGTTACGACCACCAACTTCATTTTTTCAAATGGAAACCCTTATTTATTATTGCATTTTTGAATTCTACGTCAAATTCTACGTATATTTCATGTGCCATGTCCTACATCTAAACTCAAGAGTTACCGAGATATTAACGATTGAAATTACATATGAATATATCTATAGATATACTAAATAGCTACATGTCGAACGTAAAATTCTAACCATATTCATATCTAATTTCAATCGTTAATATCTCGGTAACTCTTGAGTTTAGGTATAGGATATGGTATATAAAACATACGTAGAATTCAAAAATGCAGTAAAAAATAGGTGTTTCCATTTGAAAAAATGAAGTTGGTGGTCGTAACTTGTTTTTGGGCCACCCTGTATACATGAATTTAACATAAACAAAAATGAAGATATACGTGTCCAAGCGTTTTTCCGAAAAGCAACCCCTGAATTTTAAATGAATTTATTCCTTACTTTATGGACACAGTGTATATATAGCATGTAGTGCTCAAGGAGTTCAAATCAGGTGAGTTAGTTAACCACTCCAAAACATTTATAGATTCTTCTGCTTTCCGGAAGTATCATTAAGGTACTCTCCTGGTATAGGAGAAAGGCATTATTCCAAATGGAGATAAAATTATTTCCAATTTCTCTTCTCCACCTAGCTAGTCTACCTATAGCTTCTAGAATATAATATGAACTAAGTTTAGTTGAAATGGAGTCAGCGATGTTTTTCTTTCCGACACAATTACCCTACTGACTTGACTTTTTAAAATAAATGTACCAATATTGAGTTTGACTACTTTTCCCCAATCTATAAGAACATGATCTTCTGATTTAAGACTTATTATTCTCAAAAAGGCCCATTTTGTCAATTTTTGATAGTCCAATCACGATGTCACAAGATACCAACTTCGATGGTCAATTTTTCGGATTTTCTGCCATCTAAAGTTTGAATATAAAATCTTTTCCATATTAAATATTTTAACTGAACTGATACTTACACAAGTTACTTTTAGAACTATGAAAACCAAAGCTTGGGGTGTGGAAAGAGCAATCTCGGTTTTCAGAAATTATTCTTTCTGCTACTTCGCAATGTCGCTGGTTTTTGAGTGTATCTAATTCTACATACGTTACATGAGTATTTGAGACCACCAATATCTTGTGTAAAGCTTACCGTTCTTGTTATTTTGAGCTATTTTTGCCCTGTACACATCCGACAATCCTACATAATTGACTATAACACTTCGGTTTCAAAATTAAACTTGACTATCCGAAATGTAATGTGTTCGCAATTATAACAAGTTTTTTTTATTATCGAAAATTTGAAAAATTACTCTCGCAAAGAAATGATGAATAGAAGACATGGTGCATCCACATAAATATGGTTATGTGTATTAAAAATTTAGTTTATTTATTAATATAATGTTCTTTATTTAGGAAACTGACTTAGGGCCCGTCCTAAAGGCTCTAAACGACGCAGTGACACGCACTTTTCCTATGATTCGATACACTCCGATTTCACGATCAGAAAAAATTAGGATGTTTGTTGCCGACTATTTTCCTAGATCCGTTTACGATTTGATCTACTCCTAAATAGCCATTATTATTATATTTAGAATAATGCTATGTACAAACATGCAAATGCATGTATAGTTCATTTTTTGAATGTTGTTCTTTATGCCATCAGTAGATGAACCTATTTCAGACCTACTACATATTTTTCTGTTTCGTTTTGGTTACACATGTAAAAAGTAATTCCATCGATCATGGACACACATATTTGGTAACGTACATACCATGATTGATAACGAATAACGGACAACATTAAAAAAAGTAGCTATATTTATATATCACTTTTCAATTATTTGTTTCGTTTTCAAACACTTTTTCAAGACAAAGTTGTTTCAATTTTCTTGAGTTTGTCCCTTCCAATTGTTAGTGACTTTAGTACATACATATATTATTAAAACATACATCTTGTTGTTTCGATATGTTTATATTTTTAATGCTTTTAATTTATGGCGTGGATGAGTGTAATTTCTTTTAATGGCAAAAAATATATATGTTATTTCAAAAATGAAACAAATATTTTTATTTCTACAACAACTACTATTTATTATCCCATTACAAGTTATTACAAATAAAAAAATTCAAAGATTGCTTTTGATGTTCCCCTAAATAAATGCGAATAAATAACTTTTGAAAGTAGTTCTTTTGATTTTAGGTGTCATCTTATTAGAATCTAGTGATTACTGTTGGAATTCCAACAATATAATTTAATTAGTACATAAACAAATTGTATAAATAATTACATATGTAAAAATGCAGTGAGTATTTATGTATACAGGATGCCTTCTGGGATTAGAATAACTTTTAAACTTTTCTAAACCAATAGGAAGGATTATTGAATGCTTTTTACTTAATCCAGACATTAAACATTTGTTCCCAAGACATATACAGATAAATTTGTATTCAATTTTTCACTGAAGGTAATCCCAGCAGTCTGCAATTGGCTCGTGGAACTGTTACTTTTTAGAGAAAATTCAATTGAGGGCAGCCGCGTAGGCATTCTAACGTCTAAACAAATGTAACTTTCAATACGAAATATTGGGTTTGCGTGTTTTTTGGGTAAGGCAATTGAAATTAACAATTTACTGTTTTGTTGTAGGGCATAAAGAGCGCTCGATGTTACCATTTGAAGCTACTAAAACCAACATATTTTTGAGTAGATTCAAGACAAGTCTGAAGTTTCAACAACAAATTCTTGTTATCTAACCTTTGTGGGAAAAAAATTGTTAGTCCCTAATTCACGTTGTTTTTGAAAAATTTGATTTTGAAATTTCGAATATCATTAGTTGGAATGGTTAAAATGATCGTCAGTTTCTTTTTAAAATAACTTAATTTTTTTTTTTTGAAATATTAAATATTAAACATATCGTCGGCGAAACTGCAACATGACACAAGTAACATTTTTTATGAAATTGAGTTATTAGTAACCTTAGGTTCGTTATATTAAAATACATAATTCTGATATATTAGTTTTTGAGTCTTTCGCCCAAACGGCTCTAAATTAAATATGGAAATACAAAACCCAGGTAAAACTCTATAACAACAGGACTGACATTTTTCGTTCTCCTGACAAATTTCATTTTTGTTACTTGGGTCATGTTGCAGTTTCATCAACGACATTATGAATAAAATAATAAGACATAAAAATCAATTTAACTCTAAAGGCTAAAATCGAATTTACGCATTAAGTAATTTAGTTGAAGAGGTTAATGGCACAATGGTAAAATATTGGTTAACAGTTGGATCAATATTGCCAAGAAACGGCACCAAGCCATTGCAAAGATCGTAAACCCTTGAGTTTAAATATTGCAGACTGTAAGCAGTAGTTATAACAAAAACAGTCGTGCCACTTTAACAAATGAAGTTTAGCCTCCTTGGGGTATTGTGAATTAATTTTTCTTGCCTTAAATAATGAAAGCTAAATATTTTCTGCCAATGATAGGAACAGCCTAAATTTTCAAAATGTCTTTTGGCTCTTTTTTTCCTTATACATGCATATGTAAATTAGTATATTTTTTAATTTAATATTTTTACTAAACTTTGACAGTTTTAATCATTTTTTTCAATTAAACATTTAGCCCCGTTTTTATAGACGATGGTCCCATATAATGCCTAACAATCAATATATTTTTACTGCAAAAGGATTACAATATTACAACAGAGAGAATGTGTCTTATTGACAAAATTTTTGTTTTGTTTTAGTCTTAATTTTCTTTTCATGTTTTTCAAATATTTGAATATTTATAAGAATAACATATGTTATTGTAATAAATATTAAAATGGTTAGTTGTAGTAATTAATTCATTACAATAAATTAATTAATATTTAATTTAAATAAAAGAAAAAAAATTAAATTCTTACTTAAATTCTTTAGTTTCAAAGCTTTGTCAAATCTAATGATTTTACCAGACTCACCTCTCACAGAAACACAAAAATGCCTAACTTTTAATAAACGTTTTAATATAGAAATACAAATGATATTTGAACTGAAATTCTTCAAATAATAAAAATTTTGAAAAGCAAAATTTTCAACACATGGAATAAATAAAATAACATGGGATCTAAAACGTATTAGCAACATAAAAATTACGCATTTCTCTAATGAAAAACTGTTGTATTACCTTTGAATCGATATTTTATAAAATAAATGAGGATTTTTTTTGTTATTTTTTTTCGTAATATAAAAGAGGGTGTTATACGAGATTAACTTCAAGAACCCTAAAATCTGCCTTTTGGGACATAGAGCGAAATGGTGTGCTGAGAGAGGTAAATAAGCACTACGATAAGAGCAATACACTGTTTATCTTTCTATGTATATAAAATCATTGGTGCGTCTGTATGTTATCGTGTAACTTTTAAATAACTTGACCACCTCAAAATAATATTCACATAATATATCTGCTTTGTCGAAACGATGGTTCATAGCTATTCTAGGATACGATAGGAAACAAACAGGGTGATCTCCTAAGAGCAGGAACCTAAGAGCAGAGCCCTGTAATTTTTGTATTTACAGTGCGATTTAGACCATTTTTTTTAAGTTGTAGGGCATAATATAAAATTATAATTAATCAATCAATTTATTACGCCACCTATTGAAAGGGCAGAATAACGTTCGCTGGGCCAGCTAGGATAGTACATACAGGGTAGAAAGTATAACAAGAACAAATTCATTTAAATTTCAGAGGTGTGTTTGTTGGAAAAATGCTCGGACATGTATATTTTTAATTATTCCTGCGGTTTTTTTTATAGTAAATGCATGTATACACGGTAGCACAAAAACCAGATACGACCACCAACTTTCTTTTTTTCAAATGGATACACCTATTTTTTTTGCATTTTTCAATTCTGCGTAAAATTCTACGTATATTTCATGTGCCATGTCCTATATCTAAAGTCAACAGTTACCGAGATATTAAAGATTGAATTTACTACATATGAATATGTTTAGAATTTTACGTTTGACATGTAGCTATCAATACCTATAGATAATTTCACATGTAAATTCAATCGTCAATATCTCGGTAACTGTTGACTTTAGGAATAGGATATGGCACATGAAATATACGTAGAATTTTACACAGAATTGAAAAATGCAAAAAAAAAATAGGTGTTTCCATTTGAAAAGACAAAGTTGGTGGTCGTAACTTGGTTTTTGGTTACCCTATATACATAATTTTACTATGAAAAAAACAGCATTCAAAAATAAAAATCGATGGCTCCAAGCGTTTTTCCCACAAACAAACCACTGAATTTTAAATGAATTTGTTCCAGTTAAACTTTCCACCCTGTATATGTTACCACTAAAGC
This sequence comes from Hypothenemus hampei, assembly GCA_013372445.1. Lineage (NCBI taxonomy): Eukaryota > Metazoa > Arthropoda > Insecta > Coleoptera > Curculionidae > Hypothenemus > Hypothenemus hampei. Next base: position 66,617 of record JABRWK010000135.1, on the reverse strand, counting down.
GTATAATTCTGTTATTTCATAGGGTACCTAGTTATTTGACAAAATAACCAGATCAAATTTAATCTATACTATCGGTTATTTCATACAATAACTTGAAATAACTAGGTAGTCTATGAAATAACAGAATTTCACGCTTTAACAATAACATATTATGTATACATATACATATAATATATATAGGGTGCAGAAAATTTTGATGCTCACCATTGGTATTTTGGAAATAGCAAAAGATACGAGATTGATTAAATTACAGAAAATGTGTCAAACTTAGAGATTAGTCAATATTAGAAAACAATGTTGCCAATTTTTTCTTATTTTCTGAGATATTGGAAAAAATCTGAAAAATACCAAAATTTAATTTCCAAACAAATAAAAAATTAAGCATTTTTTTTTTATGTAAAATGATAATGACCCCAAGTTTATTTTGTTAAATACGAACCTGAAAAAATTTTGTCAATTTTTTGAAAGTGCTCATTAAGGATTTTTCAACGACCATTTTCAGGCGTTTTAGTTTACAAGACGGTGTCATCAGATTTTTTTGTAAATGTATACGAAACAAAATAACAAATTAATAACAATTATAATTCTTCGATTGGTTTGATTGGGTATTATTTAAAAACATGTTAATGAGCACTTTCAAAATATGCCAAAATTTATCCGAATTCATATTTAAAAAAATAAAGTTGGATTCATTATCTTGAAAACTAAATCAGCTATAAAATTTCGAAAATAGCTTATGTTATAATCCCAAAAAACTATAAAACTTTTGTATGACTTATTTTTTTTTTTAAATGTTTAGTTTCCATTTTATTTTGAAAATGAAATTTTGGAATTTTTCAAATTTTTCTCAATATCTGAAAAAATAAGATAAAAATATCAACATTATTTCCAAACATTGATTAAGCTCCAAGTTTGACATATTTTTTCAAATTTCAACCTCGTATCTTTTGCGGTTTCCAAGATACCAATGGTGAACATCGAAATTTTCAGCATCCTGTATATTATATGTAGCCACACTCTTTTATATTTAAAAGAAAATCTCATCTATTATTAGAATGCGTAATTTCTCACCATAACACAATATTCACATAACAGTTCTACCAATCAAATAATCAAGGCAGTTTTTCCAGTAGCACAGCTGGATCATGCAAATAAAACCACTTCCGAAACAAACCATTTCTACTAAATCCACTTCTAATTAAAGCATCACCACATTAAATTTATAATCCATTGTATAGTAAAACAAAAACATACTTCGTAACTAATTTTAAAAATATCCCTTTCTTTTCAACGTATTTCAACAGGCAAAGCCTTAAAAATGTTCTACGTATGAAAATGTTCCATTACAAATGAATGAACATAATTAAAAATCGAGCTCTTTCGCCATATACTATAAGCATGATGATTAAAATACATTCAGATAACCTACAGTTAGACAATGGCTGGCTCTTTAGTAAACATATTTTAAACATGAACAACATAGCCAGCAATTTTGTAAGCCAACATGACAATCAACATAAATGGCAACAATCACTACGCGAAACTCTGAGAACAACCAACCATTATTTAAGTGAGTAAAAACACGTAAACGCCAATTTACTCTATTCGACACTCTCAACTTTTCAACAATAATAAAATAAATAATAATATCGAAAAACAACTATAAAAAATCGTCAAACTCCAGAACAATAGTCGTGGAGAGTATTATTAATGAGTAACGGACTTAGCTTAATGAGTAACTATTATTATTATTATTATTATTATTATTGTACTACTTATTTATTGAGTAACTCATTTCGTTCTATAGTAATAAAAAATATGTGTAAAACACCAACTACTCGAAGCACTCACATTTCCGTCATCATTAATACGAATCAAGAAGTCAAAACTCGAAAAATAAATATAAAAATGGAAAATTAAAATAAATAAGTAAATAATACAGTCAATTCCGCTTAATGGGGACACATCGGGGTGGGGACATTTTGGCCAAATTAAGCGCCTTAAATTATAATTTGTTTATAAGCTTTGTTTTTTGAGATTCATTCCAACTAAACGGCTATCCCGATAAACTGATGGCTCAGATAAGCGGAATTGACTGTAGTAGTATTATTTATTGTCATTAAACAATAAAATAAATTAAATTTTTAGCCGCACTATTAAGCGTCTAGCAAGATTAGCGCTTGTGTCAATAGAAGTCAAAAATGATCCTATTTTAGAAGATACTTTGATGCTGAAACAGAGGGACGAAAAAGTATGTTCTAAATTCAACGGCTTCATGAGAATGATAACGGCACAATTATATGTGATATTTAAATTATTAGGTAACGGCTATATTAAAAAGACATCCGAGAGTATGCTGGCGCTGCAGTAACACGTATGATTAAAGTGAAAGTACTCTACTAATTCGACTAAACAGGAAAAGGAATTTGTAAATACACAGCATATGCGTTAGATTTTAAGATTACAACGTTATTACATTATTGTCTCGCTGGTTTCAGAAATATAATATCAGAAAGTGGAAGACAGCGTCTATCTGTTTTTTTTTAAGAAATTATCATATATCGAAAGTGAAACGGAATCCATTGGATGGTGTTTCAAGGTGACATATAATAATCATTTTCTATGTATATCAAAAATACCTTTGCCTAGCTGTACTTATACAAAGAATAATCACTGATGTTGAATTCTCAAGAGAAAACAATTTCCCCGTGAGATGGGATTTACTTGATGGTATAAAGCTTATTTATAGCTTAAAGCTATTAAAAACTATTTAACTTTGAGGGCTTTTTGATTACAAATTCTTGCTTTCCAATCTTTGCTTCATAAAAAGGCCTACTTTGTTCCTGCACCATTTCCGAACATTAAAAAAATAAATAAAACTATAAAAAAGCTGTGCGTCTTTTTGACAACCTTTTCTCATTTTAATTTCTTTTTTATTTTTTTAAATGTTCGTTATTAAAATGTTTCTTACAAATCTGAATTTTATATAAACATAAGTTTTTGAATATTTTCTCTCATTTTCATTTTAGCTAATAGTATTCGAAGTTTCAAAGTCAAATATCTTGATACTGGTGTGAACTAGCGGCTTTAATGAAATGAGTCTTTTATATTAAGCAGACGTAAAAAAAATTGTAATCAGAAGTGACAAGTCCTTAAGCCCCTCTAAGTTATATCGGTTTTAACAGATTCAATTCTAGTTGGAAACGCCCTCTATGACCTACAACAAAACTGCACATTGATTTTAATGTCTTGGCCCAAAAAACCCTTAGATTTAAAATTTCATATTAGAACTCACATTCGTTTAGAACTTATGGAAAAATCAAATAAAAATAAAGTTATAATACGTTAACACCCTGTATGTCGATCACTATCACGTAGCTGAATCATGATCTGTTTTCAGTAAAAATACATGGATGAATATTATACCAAATTAAGTACACACTATTGCTAACTTTTTATTATAAATACAAAGTTGATTAAATTAAAAAAGTAGTAGGAGTTTTTGCGTTGTTTAAGATGGTGAAAATGGAAAAACAATTGAATATGGCGTTTTTTACTAATGAGAAAAATGCATTTTTAAAGGAAACATCCTGTATATGATTGGCTGTGACACTTGCAAATCATCAACGGAACAAAAAAGTTCCTATATAATATTGACCTAAAATTGGAAAATAACGGATTTATCAGGATATTTATATTTTAGATAAATTGGCTATGAATGGCTATAAAATATGACTCGTAATAAAAAAATTAGCAATAGTGCACACTTAATTTGGTACAGACTGTATAGAAACCACCTGTATTAGGAATAATTTTTTTTTTACAAATCGCGTTTTTTAAAGCGTTATAGCGAGAAAGGTTCTGTTTTTTTTATAGAAATTACGAATACAGTAGAAGGTTCTTATTTTTCTATTTTTATGATTCGTAGCCTGCGGGTTCCTCTATTTCCTTACTGTTTTGCCATATAAACATTCCACAAGCAATAAATAGGGTGTTGACCGCTGGGTTATCCAATTTAAAGGAAAAAATCAAACAATATTCATTACGCGTAAGAGGCCTTGTATAAAGTCCTGGAAATCGAATATTGATTGTTAATAGTTCATGCATTGACTTGCAGTTGAAAAAAACATTTAGTTCATTCAAAAAAAAACTATAAAAAATTCTCTATCACAATTAAAGGGACAACTGATATTAGTGAAATACTAGTCCTCTCTTTCCGAAAATTCCTGTATGCGACCTAAATTTAGGCGTAATAATTAATTATCACAGCAGGAGGTACATATATGAAACAACCCAATTCCTAAATCATCGTATCACTAATAATTTTATCCCGTTGTGTAACAGCAATAATGAGTGGTTTATTGCCAAATTCCAAGGAGATTTTTAAATTTATACGACTGAAAGGTAATTAATATCCACTTCAGGTTATTTAAATGCGCTGACACAGAATTTCGCTCACAATCTGTACCAGTAATTTTTATCCTAATAAATCGAACTATACTGAAAATTTGGCAACAATCCAAGGTAAATTAATATTAAATAACTATTAGGAAAGGATTCTTGTAGGTGATATAAATAAGTGCTTAACATCTATATGTATTAGTTAGATACTGTTGACAACTAAATAATCGTGAATAAAGTTTTAAATGTAATTCCCATAAATATCTACTTGATAGCTTGAATATTGGCAAAATAAATAACCATACGTTGTTATTTGCTCGCCTCCTTTATACTACATGGTGAAGGACAGGTGACAAGTCACTATAATCGGGTGAAAAGTGTCAATTTTTAAATATAATATCAAAAATCTTGGACCCTCAATAAATAAGTATTTATATGAAATGGGCCCTTCCTCTTTTGCTGCTTCAAGAAATAAATGACACCATAAACCGAACAGGTCCTAGTTATTGTTAAGTTATTAACCATTCAGTATGATGAACACTACTAACGTATTGCATAATGGATAATTTAGATAGGACAGATAGTGTTTTTAGAATGGTATTGTTACCTTTTTTCGGCTCCGGTATAAAAAAATTTAGGTAGTGGCATATTCGTTTAAAATGTCAAGAAAATATGTTAATCATTACTAGACGATTTAACATTAGTTTAATTGGGGACACTCAGCTTTATATTGTTTGTTGTATTTAATGTTGAATAATATAATAGTTGCACAATATGAAATAGGAAATTAGTGTTTCTGTTTCCAGTTTATACCAAGTATGTTTATATTGGTTGCGTGTGTCTAAACAAAGTAGAAAGCCAAAATTGTTAATGCAAGGTAGGTAAACACATTTATAATAAATTTTCTAAACGACACGAAACATAACAAAAACATATAAAAAAATTGATGAATGAGTTTGAAATACTATTAATTAAAAGAAAATAAATAGGACATCAAATATGTGTCAAAAATACAAATCGACAAGATGGGACATATGAACAATCTTGACTATATTAACATGAACTGTGAAGTTTTTCTAGTGTTGCATGCCTATCTAAATGTTCTTGTAACGGGCTGTTCTCAAAAATGTGTATAGGTACTTTTGTTTTTATTATTATTTTTTTAATCACCCAAATTACTGAAAACTATTCCTGTTAAAAAAAAATACTTTCGAAAAAAGTATATTTTAAAAATCAGATCGAGCGGAAGAAAATAATAGGATATTTGATATCAAGGTTCGTAAGTGACAAATTACGGCATTACGAAAAATAAAACTTGTAGTGTTATTTTAACTTCGTTTTGTATATTGCTAATAACCACAATGCACAATATAAAAAATTATAGTAAAATAAGCCTTCAAATTTTGAAGTTATTTTTTCGGGGTTAAGGCTTGATATTGGTCTCACATCAGAATGTTTAAAATGGATTATTTATCTTAGCCAAAAAATAAAAAGCACGAGTCTTTTTCACTTTTTTAATAAATTTCTTTAATGAATTTGCTGCGAAAACTTTATTTATATTGGAATCTAACATTTTTCTTTTCAAAAATACGATACTTGATGTTTTTTGGGATTTTGAGTCTAACAACCACAAATCACCTAATATAATGCGACTATCATTTCTTATTTGTTTTCCCTCTTGGATAAATTACTACATGTATAACGGTCGTTTTATTTTCTTTCACAATCAGATCACTTAATAACCAGTTGAAAGGAGCTAATCCCGAACGAAACAAATATTAGAACAGTAATAAGTCACTTACGACCCTTTTTATACATTGCTTTGTAAGTTGAACATACCATGTAAGTTTTATAAAATTGGATTTACAATCTTAATACCGGGGATCCAAGACCTTTGACGATGTGTGTAATTATACCTAAAAATGGTGATAATTTTTAAAGTGTTGGTGATTGAGCAATTCATCATTTATGTTTTCATGCCACGACGATGATGATGTCATATGTGCTTCTTATTATTGGCATATCTTCAGTCTTATTGTTAGGGTTCATTGTGTTGTCGGTAGACCACCTAGAAATGAAGCTTTGCTTAATCAAAATGATTTATTGAAATTTTGCTTGTTACTACTTACATTATAAAAAGGGTTTTATTCAAGTAAAAATTCATGTGCACAATAAAAAATGTCAGGAATCTTGTCCCCACACTCAATTCGTCTCTGATTCAGCAGATTCCTTCTCTTGGTATAACCTTAGCAGCTCCATGGCGTCCTGAGCTTGACGTTTTTCGCACAAAAATCTTCCTGAAGCCTCTTTTAGTTGATCCAAGAATATCTTATCAGGATAAGTTAGATCAGCTAAAGACTCTGGATCCATGTCACTTAACAGTTCTAGTTCGGGTCCGCCAAGTAAAGACAAATGACACAAATTTGTTTTTAATCGACCCACCAGTCCTGCCAGTTCTTCACCTCCTTTTGTGCCATCATCTACTTGATCTTTACTATTGAAATTGCATGTTGGATACATAGGGTTCCACTTTTGATTTGTAGTTAATACCATTAGACTCGTATTGGGATCCAGAGTGGCAAAATATTCTTCATCGTCGATTTCGGTGCCGTCGTTTTCCAGGACTACCGTGAAGTTGCTATCAGTGATCTCTTCGAATTTTTCTTTTACCTTTGAGGTTAGGTCTTCCAACGAAGATGCCACAATTCCTTTCCGAATCTCACGGGTGTTATTGCAAATTTTGAACGGTTTTTGCGTTTTCTGGGGACTTTCCGAATCCATTTTTTTGCGTTCGAGATGCTTTGAGCACTTTGTTTTGTCTTTGTTTAATTGTCGTTTATTAAACGTCAGTCCGCGCCCAAAAATCGCGAATGAATAAAAAATCACAGTCAAAGTTTCTAGACAACCAGTAGACGGCCCTTCCAAACGGTTGCCGCCCCTTTCGGTTCTTGCGCATTTGGTTTGAAGCGCCCGACTCTTCTTTTGCAGGTTTCTAAAATCCTATTTCAATGCCAATGGTCTTTTTAATGGCATAATTAGAAACGTTTTTTCACTTATTGGCGGCTAGTTCATTTTTAATTTCATGTATGTTGTATATTTTTAATTGAATAAAAATAGTTTCATTATTTTTGTAGTAAAAATTTTAAATCAAAGTTTTACCACTTACTGACTTAACTACGTTCTTCTTCTTTTCAATTGCCAAGACTTCTTATCTCATAATATAAGATGAAATGCCTTAAATAGAGTGAAAAAAAAGAAGACCGGTGTTTCAAGTTGGTCCTGACCATAATTTTTTATTTTGTTTTTTGTTTATTTTTATCTTTACTCTTGTCAATGACTGTTTGAGTTTAAATACGTGTTCATTATTTCAAAATTTATTAAAATTTTATCTAAAAAATAAACCATGCATTATCGAAAAACTCGATATTCATTTGCAGATTCTAAACCGGAAAGGACAAACATCCACAGTATACCATTTTATACAGCAATTCTTACGGTTTGTGTACTATTAGGACTATTTGCCATTGTTTATGTAGTCGATAATCAACTACCTGTGCCCTTATATGTTCACGATGAGGTAAGTCTCTTATAGTTTGGTAACAATGTAATAAAAATTATTTCTAGGCGAACAATCCGAATAGGTTTATTGCTGAAAGGGCCTCATGGGATGTCTATAATCTTTCAAATATCGGTCCAAGGGTTGTAGGCAGTTACGAAAATGAATTCATCACTGCGGACTATTTAACAAGAAGAATAGATGAAATCATTCAAGGAGCAAACAATACTCAATATTTCGAGAAAGATATTCAATTTGTAACAGGTTCATATTATTTGAATCGTGAACAGTTCATTATTAACTCTTACGATATGGTCCAAAATATTATCGTTAGATTACGAGGAGTGGACGGCAGAAAAAGTATTTTGATAAATTCGCATTTCGACTCAGTGCCTACAAGTCCTGGAGCAAGTGATGATGGCATTAACGTAGCCGTTATGCTTGAAGTTTTACGTATTTTCGCAAACAGTAACGTTCGGCCTTTGCACAATATTACTTTTTTGTTTAATGGAGCTGAGGAAACTCCATTGCAAGCGTCTCACGGATTCATCACTAAGCACGAATGGGCCAAAGGGTAATTTTACGATTATTGAAAAGAGCCAAATTATTTTATTTTTTGATTATTGCAGTTGTCAAGTGGTGTTAAATTTGGATTCCTGCGGTTCTGGAGGAAAAATTATTTTGTTCCAGTCGGGTCCCGAAGCTGCTTGGTTATTGAAATATTACAGTGGTGTGCCTCATCCATACGGACAAGTCGCTGGCGAAGAATTGTTTCAAACTGGAATTCTTCCTTCAGATACTGATTTCAGGATATTTAGAGATTTCGGCCAATTAGTTGGTAAATAGCGTTCCCGAAAGATGTGCCTAAGTATGATTGATTGATTTGCAGGTTTGGATATGGCTTTTTTTAAAAATAATTACCGATATCACACGAAATTTGATCACTACTCTTTTATCCCCTTGGGATCTTATCAACATGTGGGTGACAACGTTTTATATTTGGTACAAGAATTGTCAAATGCTCCAGAGTTGGTGAGCCCAGAACCCAGTCAAGGAAAAGCAGTATATTTCGATTTTCTAGGCTTATTTATGATTTCCTACACTAATTTTACGGGTTGTATAATTAACGTTCTAACAGTGGCGTTATCGTTGGTTGTTTTCCTTTATAGCATATTCAGCTTCAAATTAGGTAAGCATTAACATGAATTAAAATATTGAAAATAGACATCGAAGGAATGTTTAGTTTACTATATTAAACATTTCGTCGCCTGAGAGTTACACTATTATAAGTTATATGGGCTTTACATAGTGTCTACAATAGTGTAACTTGAAGGTAACGATTAAGATTAACCCATTTTGTCTCACTATACTCATTCAACTGCAGCACCGAGAACGGACGGAAACAATATTTAATAATAAGAAAAAGACATTTATGAAACAATAATTTTACTTAAGAAAAAAGTTGTGGGACCAAATGGGTTAAGTATGAGTATAAAATACAAACTGCTTAACATCTCAGATGACAATTTATACCATGTATATGATTTTAGGTTTTACAAAATCAATATTGAAATACCTGGGATTCATAACTTTGTCAATATTGGCCAGTTGGATTTTGTGTTTCCTGTTCGCCTTCATTTTTGCCACTATAACTGATTTATTGGGTAAAACCATGAGCTGGTTTGGACATCCATGGATGCTATTTGGCTTGTACGTGATTCCTGCCACGGCCTTATCGGGAATTTTGTTGATTTACACCAATCACGAGGTAAGTGTACTTGTAATCGTTAAAAAGATGGAATAATAGAGTATTTTTTAGAACATTTCTTTAAACGTTAGATGTCAACTTCAAGTTCACATGGCGAGACTGCTTTTTACAATAGTCCTAGCACTAGGAGTAACTTTTAATGTTCGATCTTCCTACGCTTTGATGGTGCCAATTTTGTTCTCTTCGTTAGCTTTTCTAACAATTCACCTCCTACATCTGCAACATTCTGGTAAGTTACTGTTAATATCGTAACGATTAATTTAATGGACTGGTTTATTGCAGTTAAAAAATGGCAAATCGTCTACGTGATATTCCTCATTTTACCAGTCATGTTACTAATGTATCAAACCCTGACTACTCTGACACTATTAATACCAATGAGTGGCATGATTGGCTCAAGCAAAAATCCCGATTTACTTATTGGTGGTTTGACCGTTTTCTTCACGATTCTTATTGTATCTCCGTTGGTACGACTAGGCACATATGTTATAGAATTCTTCGCCAATTTATTATTTTAATTTTTTAGACGTCAATGCTAAATTGCATAAGAAACATAAAATATTTCTTGATCTTTGCGATTGGCATTTTTACCGTATTTGTAATCATGATGTTTACACCCTTTGGTTTTCCTTATAGTGGAAACATTGAGTATCCAACCACGCAACGACAATGGATTTTGGTAAGTTGGAAAAGTATTTCCGAAATGTTAACAACAAAAAACATATGAAGAATGGAAATTCCAAACGTTCTATGTGCCTTTTGCTATGTTTTTCAGGAAATCAATAACACTGTGTAAGTCAAATGGTAAAAAAATAATAAATGTAATCTATTAGGAGTGCCACAAACAACATTTAGATCATTTTAGCACTTATAAGGTTTTCAGGGCCATTGGTCATGACACACAGAATCTATTGAGGTAAAAATCTCAATTTTGAGGAAATTGGCACTTAGAACGTATGGAATTTCTACTCTTCATATATTTTTTTCAAGAATTTTAACCATCAATACCGTCTAAACGAGACACTTTTTCCCAATAGTTTTTGAGTTAAATCATAATGTGTTGACCCAATTTGTACGGGGTGTCTTGGAACAAACCCTGCAAAATGAAAGGGGTAATTCACTCCTTTCATTATCATAGATGTTAATATATTTTGTGGAATAAATATGTTTTTGGTTAAAAATTGAACCCTCCATATATGGAGCATACAGTGCCATCATTTCAAAACTTCCCACCCCCAATATTGCTTGCAGCAAAAGAAATGAGTTCTAACCAAAAAACACGTCAATTGAGATATCGAAGGGGAAACTGTTCGGGCTTACTTCCAATTCTCTATCTTCAACCCCTTGAGCAGGGGGTGACTCACCCCTAAAATCTTAAATGGAATGGGGGGTGGAATGACGCCTCATTTTAAAGGTATTTCAAAACTGAATGTAGAGATGTAATTAGATTTTAAATGTATCGATTCGTTTTTGAGAAAAAGAGCCTC
>JABRWK010000135.1:25631-49287 GCA_013372445.1 Hypothenemus hampei | reverse complement strand
CCCATGGAAAACGTTAAACTTTGATGAAAAAACATGATATTACTTACACACCCTGTACACTATGTAGATTTTATTTTTTGGGTATCTTCTCATTGCAAGACATTTACCTATAACAGAGCTACAATTGAAAAAAAAATACATCAAAATTCGATAAGTAAATGGTATGTATGTGGGTAATACTGATTTAATGGTGCGGCAACACTGACTATAACTTATAGTCGTCAATGTTATTTTATATTTATTTATGAACATGCAAATATAATTGATATATATTCCAACTTTCTAATTCTATCCTTGCCGTTTTTGTTTCCTCTTTAGCTTGTTGGCAACCCTGATTCAATCATATAATCATATGGTTCCTTAGAAATAAAGCATCGTTCAAATCTTTCAGTTATTAGTCACATTAATGAACATGTTAATAATGAAAAACAAATAACGAAAAAGAAAAAAAGAAAATGTTCAGCTAAATATGCATAAAATGATTCTTATTATTATATTTAATCTTTTGAAGAAGAGAAGAAGGAGAGTGTGGATAAAATAGGGTTTGGGAGGTCAAACAGCTCTAGTGTGGGAGAATAATAGTTAATAAACGCGAGTCAAAAGTTGCTGCTGCTTGTTTCATGCATTGCACAACACTAAAAACTTACTAAAATCGTCAATATTGTCACTATTCTCCAGATAAATGAGCGTAATTTCTTCCATGTAAGGTAGCTCAACCCGATATAATATTTCACCTGTACTAGGGGCAAACACAGAAAGAAGCCAAAAAAGAAAAAGATAAATAATTATAGTATAATTCAAACATAACATAAAAAAAATATAACAACGCGACTTAATTACGGTTCACTTTTTTGAAAATTACCACGTTCACATATATTTATATATGTATATCTAATAATCGCATACAATTTTCATTATATTTATTCTTATACGTGTTAATATTTAAATGCAAATGCGAAAATAATATATACTTTACCTTCGTTATTTGAGTCTTCTTGCGTATAACACAACATAAACGCTGAAAAAAAGAAAACAATTAGCTTAAAATCAACTTAATTATTAGTTTAAGTCGTCACAATGATTAAAAAAAATAGAATAAGAATGCTGTTATCAACTACGGTTTATAAAGGAATATGAAATAAAAATCAAATAAGGAATACTTACTAGAAGAAGTTTTTTCATTACCGTTAGAGCAGCGGTCAGGTAAAGGTGCTTCTAAAGGTAAAAAAATTAAATGTCAAAAACTACGTGAAGAAAAGAAAAAAACAAATATCTAATTGATGAGGGTGAATAATAAGGCATGCGCTCTAAGCCATAAGTAAAACGTAATAGTCAATATACAGTAGAATATTTGTCCTACACTGTCAGTATTCGCAATGTGCACGAAGAGTTGTGGAGCCAACTTAAGATTGACTTCGTCTTGAATTCACGGGTAAATTACCATTACGTTAACGAGAAAGATATATCAAAACATTTAAAAAACATTGCGTATGTATCAATCGAATGTAATTCTTCTTAAGTAATAATGTAAGATCTAAAAAACAAATGGTTATATTGACAAATGTGCGTGCTGAATTGTAAAATTAAAATTTAAAATTGTATTTTCAATTGTCTTTCGCAATTCAGATAAGAAATGCTCTTAAAACCGGCTTCAACAGTGATCTGTCTGAAATTATGAGAAGGAAGAAGAATTAAGAGAAAAATATAAGCAAATAATAATATATTTATTTGCTTAAATTACTGTATTATTTTGCATTTGAAATCAAAACTTCATGGCAAAACATTTGCGAAGTGTAGTTGCAAAACTCACATTATCTATGGTAAAATATTTAAATAATCATGGAAATGTTAGTTTTGCAGTATACTATTTTTGGGATCAATGACAATACATTGCTTTGAACTATTTCACCATTCTTTAGATTTCAATTTAATATAATTAACTTAATTTTAATAAAAAATAGAGGAATAGAATTCACACTGGAATAATTTTCAAAATGACAATTTTAGAGCAAAAATTGTAAATCAAAAATCTTCTTCACGAGACTTTTCAAATTCGTAATTTATCTGTTTAAGTCCGTCTTCAAGCTCAAACGAAAGTAAATTTGTTTTTTTATTGAAAAAATTTTTTTTCACAAAAAGAAAAAAAAGATTTGGGATAATTTTCTTTTTAAAAAAATCAATTAGAAATGTTGAAAATAAAATATAAGCTTTTCTTAGCTAATGCATGTTCAAGTCCACGATTTAAAAGATACTGGGAAAGTCATTTTTAAAGGAATTTCAAACAAGCGTTGTGTGTCATTTCATTGATATGACAAATGCAACCACCCTTCCCCCCGTCTCCCCCTTCCATATACGCATTACAGAAGAAAATCTATAGATGTTAAATCAGACCAGTCAAAAATACTTCCTCGTTCAATCCATCTTAGCGGAAACATTTTTGATTAAGAACTTTTTTCCAAAATAGCAAATTTCAAAGTTATTAAATCGTTCGCCTTTATTGAATGATGATGTTGATTTTGTGGAAAAAAATTCTGCCAATGAAAAAACAAAATGACCTTCGTTTGAGCTTGGAGATCAACTTGAATAGACACGTTGTAAACTCGAAAAGTTTGGTGAAGAAGATTTCTGATTAACAATTTATGTTGCAAAATTGCTATTTTGAAAGTTATTCCATCATTCTATCTTTAGATGGAACACCCTGTGTACTCTAACAATGTTTACAGCCAGGGTATTAAGTTGTTACGCGTTGGCGCTTTCTGGAAATCACGTGTATCGTCGTAACGATTTGTCTTCCACGATTGTGCCAAATAGGATCAGCCGTATTCGAGCTGCCTTGTATGTTAAAGATTTTGAAATAGGTCCGTATTGTTTATCCCCCACTGTACCTTCTCTTTAACAGGAATCCTGCATGTTATTTTAGAACGTATGTATTTATTTACTATATGAACAAATAAGTATATCAGTACCAGAAAGATAAACAGTCGTAAACTCCATTTTTATCTAACACGGAGTTAACAATATTTTTAAACTGAATTCTTTTAATTTTCTATTCTGGCAAAAAAATGGCAAGCCATGTATTTATGGTGAGGATGAGAGTGATTTTGCTGGTGAGAGATTGCTTCTGTTTTAGACATATTTCAAAGTTTTTTTGTGTCAAACGATTTTGCTGTAAGTTTGATAGTTTTTTTGATTTCAATATTACTTGTTATGAACAATTCATTAGAACTCATTTTGCATTAATTTACATTCATAATCCATCGCACCAACGTCGGGTTAAGGTTACAACTTTCAAAGTACAACTTTATAACTTTTACATTGAAATTTGATTCACGCCACGCAGTTTGAAGTATTATTATAAGTTCTACGTAATCACATGGTAAATGAAGAATACTTTTTTAGAACACAAAATTTACAGTAAAATAGTAAAATTTTAACGTGAAATAATTTTGAACCAATGTTTAAAGCTAGTACTTCAATTGAATTTGATTAAACCCAACCCACATGCACATAGCGAATATTTATTTTTTTTTCTGATACAAACTTACGTTCTTGATCAGATCCGTCCTCCGACTTTTCATCTTTGCTTTTCATAAAGGGAAATTTTCGACTAAACGAGTAACTCTTCTTTTTCCGATCCAAAGTCGATTGCTACAAAATGATTAATTAATTATGAATCTTTAATTTTGAATAACCACTGAGAGAAGACACGTGTTTTATCTGTTTTTATTATAAATTATTAAATGCAAATTTTGTTCAATCCAAATCACTGTCAATATGCGTTGTCAATGTTATTGACTTAAAATTCTGAGGCTCAGAGGCAAGAAAATTAGAACACTAGGAGAATAAACCGTAGAGAATATGACGTGTCCAAAAAGTCATAACAATAGGGGTTGGGAAAAACTTTGAAACTTTTACAAACTTAACAAAAGTCCATTTATTATATTAAAATTTTACCGTGAGCACTTCTATCGACTTGGATTAAACTTCACCCTGATGCGCATAACGAATAAAACCAGAATAACAAAATCACCATTTGAATTTATAAATGTGAAGAGGCTGCCTGTTATTTTATTAACGTAGAAGGGTTAGACCATGCTTATTATTGCAAACACTTTTTGGACCATATCATTTACATATGAATAATAGAAAATTGATTCTCCTAGTATTATAACCTCCTTGATGGGATTTAGTACTTATCAGGTATGACTTATGTAAGTAGTAATTCTAATATACACTAAAATATCAGTAGTATGACAAGTGTATACTTTTGTAAAAAAATGAACTTAATTTTAGAGTACAGAATTAATATTACTAATTAAAATTGAATGAACCTCATTTTCTTACTACTTTTTAGTCCCCTACTAACTGTTCAATACATTTTTTATATATGTTTTTAAACCTTACTTTATCGGGATAACCGCCTTGACCCTGAAATTTCACCGATCTGTCCCTGGCCCTTTGTTTCCGTTCCCATCGGCGTTTACTGGGTACAATACCAATACCCTGTTCATCTCCAGAAGCAAGAACTCGTCTAGCTTGCCACCATTCGTCATCACTGGCATTGGTTACGTGCAATATATCGCCATATTGAAACGCCAATCCTCGAGATGGTAGGCCGTCATCTTTCATAGGATCGTAATCGAATAAAGCCCTAAAAACAATGTAGTTTTTAAAAGACATAACATGTCCCTAAGCTTACCGAACGTATAAGGAACGTTTTTGTGAAGTCCTTAATAGAGTACCTCCTGAAACTGGATTGGCCATTTGCTGTTTCAAATCATTGATTTTCGCCTCAAAGCGATTGTATTCTTCTGGTCTGTACTGAACGACTATTGTTACTGATTGATTGGTACCCTGTTATAAACAAAAAACAACAACAATTATAAATAAATAGTTTTAAAAGGACACTAACAGTTTGGCATTTTCAAAACTCAGAGATCAAAGTGTCAAAAATTCATAGTGCGGCCAAGTTGTGGGAGATCATTATCAGGACCTACAACCAAAAATATAACCACACTCCTCGCTTAAATTTTTCATCACTGATAGGTCTAAATTTTCAATAATTATAATCTTTTTGAGAAAATCTTGACATTTTTCTTGTAAAGACTGCCCCCTTCAACTTGAGTCGATTAAACTTTTTTGTTGAACAAAATATTAAATATATCGAATTTAACTTTGATTAACAATAACAATTGTACCTTAAGGGCTTGAGCTGCTTCTTCGTGAGTGGCATGGCGCAAATTGACGCCATTCACACTCAAAATTTGATCGCCTCTTTTGAGTTCTCCACTTAAGTCTGCGGGACCTCCAGCCAAAATGAACGAAATAAAAATTCCTTCTCCATCTTCTCCACCCACAATATTGAATCCTAAACCAGAATTGCCTTTTTGGAGAGTCACAGTTCTCACATCTCTGTAAATAAAACAGCCGACGTGAGTGAAGTAAAAAATTATAATAGTATAATACATACATGTATGTATACTATTAACCATAATTATTGCGACTTTTAAAATTTATTTGTAATTTTTGTTTAAATCAAAAAGATATATGCGCCACCCTGTATCTATATTTTTTATCGCAATGCCTTCTTGTATTCACTGATATAAAAATGTTTATTCTTTTGCTGGATAAAAATATTTTAACTATTTCGTCTTTAATATTTCTACCATGGGTCGAAGCAAAACGTATAGTACTGACGTGAGAAGGAGAATATTTAATTTCTATGGAAATGGTCTGAGACAAATCGAAATATCTAAGAATTTGCAACTTTTTAAACCGACAGAGTTATCTAAAATTATTAAGCAGTTCACTTTTAGTGGTAATATAGTTGCTTTAAAAAACACTGGTAAATCAAAAAGTTCTTTAAGTAATTAGACAGAAAAAATTTAAATATATCGCAAAGAAATCTTTTCTTATTTTCAATGAAAATATTGGGTGAAATCGATCTACAGGATCATCGGGTCTTTCAAGTCGAACAACAGGGAGAAGACTTTATGTAAATGGTTTAAATAGTTACAGGCCTGCCAAGAAGCCTTTGCTATCGAAGAACATTAAATTCAAGTGGGGGTTCGCTTAAAACCATATTTACTGGACGCTTAATGATTGGAACAGTTATATTTAATGATGAACTATATTGAATTTATTTAGAAGTGATGATATGATGCTCGTAAGACGACCTAAACGTCGCAGGTTAGATCCGAAATACATTTATTCCATTGTAAAGTATGGCCGAAGATCTTTAATGGTGTGGGGGTATTTTTGGCATGAATTCTTTACGAATTAATGGACGAAGGGACAAATAAGTTTGTATACAAAGACATTTTGAAGAATACTTTTGAATTGTATACAGATGAAGTCATGCCGCTCAAATTAATTTTTCAGTACGACAATGATCCAGAGCATGCTTCAAAATTGGTCCAAGAGTGGTTAGTTAGAACAACAAAAAATATCTATTATGAGGTGACTGTCCCAAATTCAGATCTCAGTCCAATTGAGAATTTATGGGAAATCTTATACTAGAAAATTCCGAACCAAAAAATTAAAAATATCATCGAACCCTATGATTTATTATCGAAAACCTGATTAGAAATGAATCCATTGAAATGATCCAATTGACAAATTAATTAATTGTATACCAAAAAGAATGACAGATGTATTTAGGGTCAAATTTTATTACACCAAATATTAATGATTTCTTTTATTACACATTTTTTTTCATTATGAAATTTTAATAAAAAATATGTGGTACAGAATGATACATTTCTTTATTTAATTTAAATAAAATTACAAATTTTAAAGGTTGCAATAATTATGACCAATACATTACAACGCAGTTACGATAGATTATGTGTTTATTACGTCACACTCTTTATTAAATATATGGGGAGATTCATGTAATTGGTTTATTAGCAACTTTTTAATTTGTAATTACTTTTAATATTTTATATTTTCGAGTTATTTAAGAGCTTCCAATTGTATTGAAAGTCAATGTCAACTTGTTTATTTTAAATGCAAGTATATACTATATTATTTTTATCATTTTCGATTTTAGATCTGAAGCTGATTATTTTATTTTAGAGAATTTTAATTTTTTGAAAAATTCATGCTGAAAGACAATTTTTCTAAATGTGAAATTCTCAGCTGTTCTCAGAGCTAGTCTCGTAATAGTTCGTTAGAATATTAACTAGATTGATAACAGATTAAGAAGACTAGAATAGTTTTACGCAATATTATACCGAGGGTGCAAAATATAATTTAGAATTTCAAAAACTCTGAAGACAAAAATATAATTTATTTTAAATAGATCACCGTTTATTTTTCTAAATTTCTATTCTAAATTTAATTCTGGATCGATTTCGAAGAATTTTCTATAAATATGTACCGTAAACTGGGATTACTTTGCCCATTTTGGAGGTTACTTTATGCCACACTTATAGAAGTTTAAATTGATTCTAGACATTGCTTGGTAGACATTCTTTATTACACCAAGAAATGTTCGGAGTTATCTATGTGTAGTTAGTGTATAGAAACAATTTGAATTAATTTAAACTTTTATAACTGTGGCGCAAAAATAAGTCTTGAAGGGACAAAATAACTTACTTTACGATAATTCATAATTTTGCCATTACTTGGGATTTTTTTGATATTGGCAATCAATAACAATTATTCAAATAGGCACATTTTAGATTTATTTTTTAGTTACGGAAAATATAATGGAGTTTTATAAAGAACTTCTCGTATAAATGACAAGATATAAGTATGTTTAAAAAATTATGAAAAAGAAATAAAAAAAAAAGAAATGTTCATTGTGACCCGCATTTACTTCTAAGCACTTTAAAATACTTTTTTCGATTTCACAACGAGTGAAATGTTTGTAAGAATAAATGTAAATAAATAAATAAATGGATGTATGTATACATATATGAAAATGAAATATACGACAAGTGTTTTCCAAAACTCTACTACTTTCTCCATTAATCAAAAAATAAATTTAATATGTACATATTAAATTAAAAATATGTTCCTATTTAAATAATTATTATCGAAATTCGTTATTTAAAAACTAAATTCATATTAGCAAATAAGCAAAAGCGTGAACCACATTTATAGAAATGTCTTATAGGAATTAATATGAAATGAAATTTGTTCTGTCATAATGCTTTAGCATCCTTCTCATTTGCAAAAAAACACATTTTTGCCTTTCTAAAGGCATTATCTAACAAAATAAATGAACTATTGAAAACCATAGTGGTTCAAGTTAAAAAATTGAGTTTCGATAGAATTGGATGCAAAGTTGTCAACTAAATGAAAACTAATTAAGACATACAAAATAATAGCCATACCTACGATAAAAGTACGTAAACATTATTTAATGTGAATCTGTTGTTATCTCAAATTCTCAATTTTTTTACTTATACCAATCACTCTGGCTTCCAACAGCTCAAATGTGGGTCTTTTTTTTGGGTCTATAACGCTTCAGGACTTTTCCCATTTGCAAAAACATATGTTTTTGCCTTACCGAAGGCATTATCTAATAAAATAAATGTACATTTTTCGTTTTTTTTTCTAAGTTAATTATTAATATATCTTATTGTTATTGTATAATTAATCTAGTTAAATTAAATATTTGTAGTTATTACGTCACTTAGGTAAGGAAAGATAATATTAGTTAAGGTAAGACTAGTTATGATTTTTGGTAAGGTAAGATAAAGTAACGTAAGGTAAGGTCAGGTTTGGTCTGGTTTATTTTTTGTTTTGTTAGATTATAGTTTTAGAAAGACTAAAATCTGTTTTTTTGTAGATAAAAAAGAAGCTAAAGCATTGTGGATCCAAATTTGAAATATAAATAAGAGGAACATATCAAGAGTGGTCTATTTAAAATAAATTTAAAGTTTTTTCCCTTTAAAATTTTTCAAATTACAAATTATATTTTGGACACCTAGTCTAACATTAGCTAACATAGCGTAAAACTACTTAATGACCTTGATCTGTCATCCACCTGGTTGATATTGCAACAAAATTATATGAGGTCATTTTTGAAGACAACCGAATTTGTCACATCAAAAAAATTGATTTTCAGAAGGAATTTCTAAACAAAATAAAGATTTTTCAAATACAATTTGGTTTAGATGAAGATATTTTATAAGATTGAAGCCTAGAACCGAAAACAGCAAAAATATAGACACAGGGTGTTCTATTTGGAATAACCCAGTTGATATAGATTGACTTCCGATATAACCTGAAGTAACACATAGTATGAGGTTTAAAAATATTTTAAATGGTTAAATTAAACATATGAGTAGTATAAAATCAAAACCCGTTATCTCCAAAAGGCAAAATTTTTCAGGAGAGCAAAAAAGAAATTAAACAATATATTTTTTTATATCGTTTTAAACGTTTTTTTATTATAGTTACTTATCTAAAATAAAGCGTATATATTATTTACAGTTACAATTGATTCTACAGAAAATATTTTATAAAATTCAGCAGAAATCCCAATGTCGACAAAAAGTGGAGTTACCGGGTTTTGATTTTATACGCCTCATATACAATGTATGTTTAATAACGTTTGGACAATATGTATATTATACATACTGTCCAAACGTCAGAATATGAAAAAAATTACAAGAAGTATTCAGTTACGTGAATAATCCTGGACATTCGCCGCATTTTGAAGTTTATTGCTAAAATTTATTGAAGAAAAAAATTTATTTTTGAGTTTGTGATATTTGAAAATATTAAAATATGCAACTACATCAGATATTTAAATATAATTAATGACAAATAGATACTTAAATGCAGTTATTATAATTTAACAAATAAATAGTGTGAAATGATTTTAAATAATATGAATGATTTCTTAAAGTAGATGAGATATTTTTCTTTTTGACCTAGTGACCTCTAATAAGACATCCATCATAGCAGAGAAAAATTCTTTAGTATCTTTACCCAAGTATGGAAGCGGTCACACATCCATTGTTATATTAATCCATCGCTCGTCGATTAAAAAAAAAGGATTTTAACTAGGTACCTACATATTGTGAAGATATAAAAAAAATTATGTGTGCCATTTAAGAAGTTCTCGAGTGTCGATTTTCTTTTTATCACAAATAAATTACCTTTTTAGTTTTTCCTTGTCCGTTTGAAACTTACGACCAATCGTTGCGAACCGTGCCCGAATTGGGCTCTTGTCCCTTCCGTTCTTCTTGGTCATTATTTTTCACTCACAACCGGAAAAAGATAACAACGTGGACACAGGGTTTGGCCAATAACGGTCATCGTACCGATAGTAGGAATAATAATAAATAAATTTTATCGCCATCACCGCACATTATCGAGATGTAATATGTAAATCACGTTCGAAGCCGCAAACACGTCGCCGTTGATCGACTACTATTATATTTAGCAGCGCTGGCAGCAGCAGCAGCAGCAAAAAGGATTTTCTTAATGTCTCATCTATGTGTATGACTCACTCACTTAATTCGTCATTGTGTAACAACTGCGAAATGATTATGATTTGTAAAGACATTGTTATTGCAACTTTAAAAAATAAATAATCATATTACCTATTAGGACTAACAATAAATTAATGAAAAATTGATAAGAACTATGACCGCTTTCACATGTATTTAAATTTAATTTAGTATCTTCTAAGCATTTAAAAAAAAGATTGCAAGACGGATTTTTCTCGTTTTTGTGTCCTACTAAGCATTTCAAGAAGGAAAGAGAAAGAAAAAAAGGGTTTTATATGAGGAAATACTACATGTATAGGAAGTACAAATGAAACTCCTAGTGAAACTTAGTTTTAAGTTCTAGAAGACAGGAATTATGAAAAACAAAAAAAAAATTTTTGTGAATTATGATAAAATTTAATAACTATGTAATAAAATTATTAAAAAAATCTATAACGCATTAACGAAAGCGAAATTTTATATTTTCAAACATCAAAGTGAAACTTCTAAAATCTAAAACTATTTCAAGATTTTTGGTCATCAATAATTTGTACGAAAACCTATTATATTTTAACATTTATCTATTTGGTATGGACTGCACTAATTTTTCCCATAATTTGGATATAATTTTATGCCATTTTTCTTAATAACTACTATTAATTGATTTTTAATAAGTATCAATGATATGTTGTTTTAAAGCCACTTTAATATAAGTCTATATATTTTCCATCACATTCAAATCTTGGGCTTTAAGCAACTGATTTAATCACTTTTACATAATTGTATAAACAGCAACGTTGTGAGCTTTGTATTTTGGACTTATTGTATTAATAGAATTCAATAGTATTTAACTTTTCATCTATTATTCCTCAGAATATTCTTTAAAATATCCAAGGAGATATTTTCGAGCACTCCATGCCATTAGTAAAATGTAAAATTCTTAGTTCTTTGGCAAATATTCGCACAATATCCATCTTTTACTTTTGCCTGTAGACGCTTCTACTATATAGATTTCTTTGACCTCTCTCTTCCATGGTCGATCAGATTCAAAAATGTTAATCTGACTTTAATTTATGGAAAAAAACTTCTTTTTAACGAACTGTAAGCGTTTATTTTTATCTTTTTACTATTTTTGGTCTTTATCTTAGTAACCTTACATTTTTAAAATATATGTATAGTTTTAGTCTTTTTAAAGTTTCAGTTTCATTCAAGCATTTTTTTGTCTCATTTGTCAATTTTAGATATTCATTTACTGAATGTTTCTCAATCGTTTTCAAAATCCATC
The DNA here is from genome assembly GCA_013372445.1 of Hypothenemus hampei. Taxonomy (NCBI): domain Eukaryota; kingdom Metazoa; phylum Arthropoda; class Insecta; order Coleoptera; family Curculionidae; genus Hypothenemus; species Hypothenemus hampei. Next base: position 37,551 of record JABRWK010000135.1, on the reverse strand, counting down.
TTTCATTTGATTCTATAACTATTTTTCTAGATAAACTTTAATTTTATTCGCTAATCTTTCACGATATTTATGTCAGTCTAGTAAATTTTCAAATGAACCATGATGTCTGTTCAATATTTAACAAATTTGACGATATGATATATAATTTTTNTGACCGCCAAAATTATAATAACCTTGTAATCGACATACCGCATGCGAAATTTGAATGGTTTATCTTAAAAAATATAAGAAATAAATGATTATATCGAAAACATTTTTAAAATTTTGATACCCTATATTTCGTTCACCAGACATTTTATGGACCCTATACATATGTTTACAGGAACTGTTTTCTTCTTAGAACAAAACAGGTAAGCACCCTATAAAATATCGACATGTCATCATATTATATATGTACGTACGTCCCTGATAGGTGAAACAACTCTTGTAAAACGTAAAAATTTTGGATTTAAATTTTCATTTTCTGGGGTTCAGCCCTGCTTGGTTGAAGACTAACTTGTATCATAATTTCAGTTTTCAAAACTCATGATTGCCTTAAAAATGTTCAAAAACCATTTTTCTGTGGAGTAAAGTGCCTTTTGTTTGCCAAATACGACATAAAGTTATGAGAAAAAATTATTTAGAATTAATACTTAGGCCCACATACCAAATTTCAAAATCTTCGGTCGGCTATGATTTTTCGAATTTAAACTTTGAAAACATAAAAAAAATTGAAACAACTTTTCTTAATAACTTTATGTAATATTTGATACATAAAAGGCATTTTACCCCTCAGAGAAGTAAGTTTTTTGAAAATTCTAAGGCATACTTGATTTTTGAAAACTGAAATTATGATATAAATTAATCTTTAATCCCAGAAAATGAAAATTTAAATCGAAATTTTTTTTATCTTTTACAAGAATCGTTTTACCTATCCAGAAACACACTGTATATACACATATGAATGTATATGGAAATCGAGTTACGACTCTAAAACAACTCGTCCCGTATACATAGATGACCTCGTGAAATGACCCTGTGAAATTTCGCCTTTTTAAGAGAATCTTTGACAAATTCACTATCTACTAAATGACGTTTTTAAATTTTCTATTTTTAAAAATTTTCTCGAAATATTGAAAACTTTAAAGAAATAAAATAATATGAATTTAGAGATTATGCATTTATAAACATATTATTAGTCTTTAAATTAAGTTATATCCAATTCCAGGGGATCTCACCAAATATTATGATGTTCGTATTTCGTCTATTTTGAAAAAAATGATCAATATTCATGTTGTGTGAAAGCCTCTTAAACATGATATATCTCATTAAATTTACTAAACAACAAATTTAATTTTTAAATAGATTTCTTTGATTGGCCACATTCTCAAAATGGTACAAAATTTTAAAAATCAAGATCTCATGAAAGTGGTAACTCAAAAGAAAACTTTCTATTCGACGTAAGCGGTCAGGAAAAAAAATTAATCGTCGAACGGCACTGGTCGAGCAGAAAAGATCTATGCTTATGTCCCGATAAAACAATCATTACCGTGTATCGTCGTCGTTCAGTCTAAGTTTCGAATTTTTTCCTTTTATGGCAATAGAAATTTTCACCCGATCGTTAATGAAAAAATTACCCCTCCCAATTATTAATTGAACAATTTTCATTTCAATGAAGGACTGTAGAAATTTTAGGTTATTTATTATAACATATTACGTTTAAGTTTATCTCTCTCTCTCTTTCTTATAAGAATCAAGGCCGCAAAAGTGCGCTAATGCCGGTCAAGAATAAGGATTTCTTTTTATTGCGTGTGGACGCATGTCAATAATTTTGAAGGTTGACTCATTAAATTGTTATTATTAAACCGGTTAAAATATTAAGTAGTTAAGCAGAGATATATTTTAAAACGGTGTGAAAGTAACAATTATTAAACTCCGAAATAAACAAGTCCGTAATGGCTACAGGGAGAGCGAAAAAAAAAACGGAAAACACTACTATTCGACAAGTCCTGATATTTATATGCCCCTTTAAAAAAACTAAATGAAATGACTTGTATTATTGTAAATACATATGTATAATGCGATGATCCATAGAAAAGTTACGATATCTAGATCGCAAGAATAAATGAGGCTGCCGTGAATTCAGAAAAAATCTAATCCCTATATTCTGTAAATTTTACGTTTTTTGGGTAGACACAGGGAAATTTGTAAAAAATAAAATAAAAGTAGTTCAAATAGATGTCCAAGCATAATTTAGAACTAGACCAAACTTTTTAATGTTTTATGAGTCACGAAACTAGAAATGACTTGTACCATTACAGTTTGTTCAAAAATTGGAATTTATTATCTTCATAGAATTTATTAGTGGGGTGAGGCCATGTTTGCATTGACGGCTGCCTCAAACGTTATTGACTAGCATAAGAGCACGTACAAAGTGTTAAATGAAAAGAAAAATTTACTAATTTATACAAAAACGTGTATTACCTCAATTGTATCAATCCTGTATAGAAAAACAAATAGTATATTTAAAGGCTAAAAATAAGCTGTATTTTCAAAAGCCCCCCACTTAATCTAAAACCCGTTAAAGGTGTTCAACTCCCAACGAAACGAGAGAAAAACGGAAACGAGGAAAATCAACGACCCTCGTAATGAGAAAACTCTTTCTTTAGAACAGCACATGACTCACGTCCAGACTTTTCAATTACTAAACAAAAAAAAGCATACACAAAGAGGTTATGAATGTTGTGGTTAGATTCCAAACAATCCTGTTTAACATTTTTTTTTTAATTAACAAATTAAATGATCCAGAATCGGACCGGATCCCACGGATCGATCAAAGGAAAAAATATGAAATACACCACCACCACACCACCATCACACCTCTAGCACCTCTCGATAGTTATTGCCAATATGGTTGTTATTCACAACGTGGGGCGAAAAAAAGTTCAACGTCATACTATTACCTAGAGAAATATTTTTTCCCGCACGAGTATGTATGTATTTTACCGATCTACGGACCGTATTCTACTACCAGACGACGAAACGTATGTCTCGTATGGATGCCATTGTGCTGGACTGATTTTAAGTGGGAAGCCCATGGGGAGCGAGGTACAAATTCTCGTCCATTCATATTCTCTAGGGGTTTATTTTTGTCCAATATACATGTCTATAGGGTAGGTAAGAGGAATTAGTTAGTTAGAAACTAAATTGTTGAAATTATATTGTGACAATAAATATGTGTCCTTTTCCTACATCATTTAAATTATTATAAGTAAGTATTTATATTAAAGATAACGGAGAAAAGAAATTAACAGATTTATTGGATCATAAAAAATCTAAAGAATCCCACTAGAATAATCCTTTAGGTTTTAGTTCATTACAGTATATTTTTTTAATTTATTTTTTAATGTTATCCATTATGTCGTCACCAGACCACATACATACTAATGATGGATAGAATCACCTTGTAAACCTGTGACGAACACGAACGAAATATAATAGGCCTGAAATAAGTTCATTCAGTGAAGACGTACGCACAACAACATTCAAAAAATAAATTACATCTATGCTCAAAAAATATATGTATACATATAAATGCTTGAAAGGAAAAGCGACATGAACGATATTTTGGGAAAATTGGACTTATTTTTATTTTAATTTTGTTGTTTTTTTTTGTATCTTTTGAGACGTGTTTTAGAAGATTTAGTGTGGTAATTTATCAAATTTTTGACAATTTGTCACAGAAAAATGAAACACATATTAAAATATACAAGAAAAACAGCAATTAAAATAAATATAACTAATAAAATTCTTCCAAAATGTCGCGTATGTCCCTTTTCCTTTCAAGCGTCGATATGTATAATATACATATATTTATTATATATTATATTAATTTAATCAAAAAAATTTAATTTATATATGTCAACATAAACAAACGTCACATCTAAAATTGACAATTTCCTAATAAGAATTTAATTCTAAAAATCAATAAAAATATTAGCCACCCTATGCATAGGTGCCAGTTTGGTCACTACTGATCACATATTGGTTGGTTTACATCACAATTAGTTTTCGCCATTACAAATGACACAAGCCGGCAACACCGGTTGCTTTTCAAGGTAATGACGTGCCACGGTTTTAGTTTTGCACAGCCCATAAGTGTTTTAAACCATGCTATTTTTAGAAAGGCCAAAGGAATCCGAATTATGTCCGATGGCCGTGTCCGAAGTAGACCAAGTTTTCTCAAAAAGGAGGCGTCGGCCGTTCTCGTTCAGATTATGATTAAATCGAGTCGTCTAAAAGCTGAAATTGAATAAGGACGACTGACTATATTTTGCCGTGTGGGGCACGGCCGACTGAAACATATTGGATGTGCGTGTTTATGTGTTGGGGTTTGTATGCGTGTCTTAAGATAATTTTGTCATTCCAGTGGTACTGTTCATATGCTTGAAAGACAATTAAATTGTTTTTGTTAATAGAAATAAATCATAAATAGTTTTGTAAACGGGCTAAACAAATATGTTGATTTGGATATTATGTCTGTGTACTTATTTCGAATAAGCAGAAATCACAATAGTACTCAGTCCTTCCGACCGTCTGCTTTTTTCACTACTTTTATGAAAAAGCTGACAGAGCAGCTAATGAGATTTGCAACATGTACAAAGATCGCTTAAAATTGCTACAAAATGTTCAACAATATCCAGTTTCGAGGTAGACCTTCAGATGAAATGAAAAGACTATCGTCTAATTAGTTCTAAAAAATGTATTGTAGCAAAAAGTATGAACTTTTCATAATTCAATACATTTACACACATAGTAAATTTTTGTATACATCGGAAATATTTTGCCATTCCACTTTGTTCGAAAACTTCAAATAGCAGTTCGTCTTTATTAGAAAATTTATGCTTTCGAATTTACTTATCCAGATGATCTCAACAAGTTTTCAATGGAATTTAAATCAAGTGACTGTGATGATTACCCCATTACAGTTATAGCCAATTTTTTAGCATCTGTGACTTGTGTGTTTAGGTTTAGGTTGTCTTGTAGAAAGATCTTTAGTAGACGCACTTCCATTTCAGCATATGACAGTATGTGGCTGCATGCAAAAAATTTCCCAATACTTGAAAAGATCTGTCAATTCTTTAATTCTAATTGATGGTCCAGTGTCTGAATAGAAAAAGCGTTCTCATACCATTAAACTTGTCCAGCTATGTTCAGCAGCAAAAATCTAGTACTTAGGGTCCTATTTTTTACTACAGAATTAGAATTTACTTTCGTCACTAAAAAAGTACTGTATTCTGTTGACCACATTAAATATCATTTCACAAATTTCAATTTAACTATTCCATTCTTTTTAGATAAAGGCTTCTTAACGGCTCTTCTACTTTTCCAAATACGCCTGTTTGTTAGTTTAACTTTCTTCTTACAGTACATGCGGATACATTAATATGCATTTCAGTCAACTCGCATGTGAGATATCTGAAGATTTTTTCATGTAACCAGTCAAAGAAATTTTTGGCTCATAATATCTTCTACGATTTTAGTCAGTTTTTTAGTTTTGGCAACGAAATTTCCGAACTGTAGCTTAAATATTTTTTCTTTACATACATTTATTGATAATTTCCGACACCATTTTTTCCTTTGGAAATATTTCAATTGGTGGATATTGTAATTAGATGGCAAGAAGATTCAAACAAATTTACAATTTTAATTTTTTTTTGAAAAGATAAACATTTCTTCATTAGCATTATTACAATTAGGAAATATGTTTGATATTATACTAGAAAATTGATATTTTAAACTGACTAAAATCTGAATATAAACTACTATTGTTTCCATACTTTTAACTGCTACAAGATCCGGAATTTTATCTAAAAAAGTGCAATAATAATTTGCAGTAGGTGTGTATGTGCGATATAAAGATGTGACGATAAAGTCCAATGTATGTTTTTTATTATTAAGAGTTTTCGCACTGAATTATCTATTGAAAATTATTAGACAACAAAAAGTTTCCATTTATTTGGCGACTAATATATTTTCCTGACCATGACGGAATAATAAAGTACTCATACTCCTCTTTAATATTATTTCTGAATTATGATAAAAAGTTTTAAAATATAATAATTATTTTTGAAAACTTTTTAGTAAATTTCTTAGAAAATTCAAAAAATAAACTCGAAAAATCAAATTGTACCAACAACAAAAAAAGCTACTATCAACAAAGAAGAAAGTTTGAATTTCAAATTGGATAAGAAGCAAACATACAATTGAAATTGTGCCTAAACTGGAAAAATTCCCTATATACAACGCAGTGTTAAAATTTTTGAGTTAAAATCTCTACAGTATACATTAAAATTTCTAATTTCATCAAAGTTCAATGGGCTTCAACGAAAATATAATTATATTCTCAAATATTTACACGCATATCTTAAGTACTCGAATACTTTCAACGTTTAAATTCTCAATGTACGAGGGTGTATTAAATACATTATAATTTTTTACCACCGGATATTATAAACATTTACTACCGCAATCTGAAGTGTACATACATACATTAAATTAATTTGCAATAGTTACAGTAAATACAGTATCTCAAAAAAGTATTCGTACACCCAATAAAAAAGAATTTTGTGATCATCTTAAGCACACTGTCTAAGCAAAACAAAATTACAATTTTGAAGCGGATTCATTGTATTTGGGTACAAAGTATATTATTAATAATTCAATATTGTTCCTCAAATGAATTTTAGAGGTAATTTACTGAAAGAAGACAACCAAAAATATTACATATTCTTGTGTGTCTTCATATTGTAAAAATAGGTATTTTTAATCAGGTTTGAAATATATATCAAAGAAAAATTGACATAGAAAGATGAAATAAAAAATTAAGTGATGAAATAAAGAACTGATAGTCCGTTATTGCGATCAAGGAAAAACATTACGCGAAATTGAGAATATCAAATATTGCAAAAAGTGTCAGTAGAGTTTAATACAAATTAATACGTACAAAAAATAGGTTCCGTCGCGACGGAAATAAATCACAATCTGGTCCTCCATTTCCAATAACATAGACGAATAAAAATTTTATTATCCAGCAGATCAAGAAAAATTTGATACATGTGCCTAATATTTAGTATCCGAAATAAAAACTAGGACTAATCAAGAAATATACCCTACCTCTAAGCGATATGGTATCACATCAGAAACAGTGAACATTATGGCCAAACCTCAACAAAGAGGTCCTAGATAAATAAAGTGAATAGGAAAAAACGAACCCAATTTGCCAAAGGGTAATTAAATAAGCCATTAGAGTTTTGGAACCATGGAATTTTCTCAGATGAGAGTAAGTATATTTTTGGGTTTGAGGGATCTAAAAAAGTATAGAGAAAATCCGGTGACCGAATGAAAAAAGATTATTTGCAACCAACAGTTAAACACGGACAAATAATGGTATGAGGATGTATGGCACCTAATGGGGTAGGCAACTTATGTTTTATTGAGGGAAATATGGACCGATTTATGTAAAAGGATATCCTATCTGAAAATTTAGAGCAAAGTGCCATTAAACTCGGCTTGCAGGGAAATTATTACTTTCAACCGGATAACGATCCAAAGCATTCTTCTCAATTAGTACGTGAATGGCTAGTGTACAATGTTCCTCATACCCTTAAAACACCAACACAATCACCGGACCTCAATCCTGTTGAACATTTGGAGGAACATCGTGAGAGGTAAATTCGAAGCTGTGAAATAAAAAACCAAACGCAATTAAAAGAAGGATTACATCAACAATTATTAAAAAATTTCCGAAGAAGTGATAAGATTAGTAGAATCTAGGCCTCGCAGACTACAAGGTATTACAGATTCTAAGGACTATTCTACGATATATTAAAACAAGTAATTTTGTACTGTTTCTTGTTTTATTTCAATTCTTTGTCATTGTACGAATACTTTCTTGTTCTTTTTCAATAAATTATTTTTCAAGTTCCTTTGGGGGACAATATTGACAAATTATTAACATACTTAGTAAATACAATGAATCCACTTCAAAACCATAATTTGCTTTTACTTAAATAATTCTTATTATAACAAATATTGCGAAGTTACTATATTCTTATTGGGTGTATGTGGACTATTTTGCCATACTGTACATATAGTTCTTTCCCCTGTGTATAATTGAATTAATAAACTCTCAGTGTTGTTGAATTGCAAAAATTCCATATATCGTCGTCTTGGTGTTTCATGGTTTCATATGTATATACACTGTATACATAGAGTACGGGACAAATGCATTTTCACAAAACGAAAATTAAAATTACGCAGCTCTTGATGAACTAATATTATACATGACGTCATCGTTGTTCTACATATGACATCATCAACATTTTATTTAAATGACAATTTCTATTTTTTAAGAGCATATTGTCTTTATATAGAGCATAAAACATTTTGGTATGTTACATTTTTGGGAAATTTTCGAAAATCTATTTTTCTTAATAGTAATGATACGTTATTACGATAAGTACTTTACTTTTTTCCATAGAAATACCATTATCATTTGTTTAACAAACATTGAAAATAACTTTATAATGGGTTTATCGATAACAAAAAGAATAGAAATTATTATGATGACTGGGTATGGTGATAAGGTAGGAAGACAACAAGAGGTGTTTGTTTTACTTAATAACAAATATCTGAATTGACTAATAGTCAGTAATTGAGGGAGAAAATTTGCAAGATATTGGTTCTGTTGAAGATACACCAAATAGAGGACGTTCCGCGATTATAGAGAAAAAGAAATTAAATGTTTTACTAGATGTAAGAAAAATCCACACAGTGGCATTAAGTTAGTTGCGATTTTCATATTCTTACTTTACCTGCACATAAAAGGTTGCAAAATTGGAAAAATGATATTATTATGATATACATATTGTACAAGAATTAAAGGAAGATAATCCAGAAACCGATTGCAATTCTGCCAAACTTTAATGAATATGCACAATAATTTTCCCTATCAAACAGAAAATATTATGTTCTCAGATGAATCAACTTTCACATTTGCGGGAAAAGTTAATAGACAGAACTGTCGGTATTAAACAAAAGCGAATGCCAGATAGTTAAGTAAACATCATATTCAAGATCCAGAAAAAATAATTGTTTGAATAGGAATTTAGTAAAAAATAAAATTCTTGGGTCCTACTTTTATAAGGAAACGCTAAGCGGGCCACGATATCTTGACGTTTTACAATCGCATCTAATCCCCACTTTAACAAATTTATTTCCCAGTGAAAATAATCCGGAAGTACATAATGAAAATTTATGGTATTAGCAGATGATGCACCTCCGCATTATGCAACTTAGCAGGATAGGTATCTCGATGATGTATTTCCCACCAATGGATTGGAAGGCGTGAAACTATACTATCGAATGACCATCAAGGTCTCCAAATCTCATCACATTTAACTATTTTTTGTGGACTTCATTTTGAAAATATTGTACACAAAACTGAGTCTGACAATGTTGAAAATTTAAAGCACGAATATTACATTTAATACTTTAGTACTATTTAATATTATAATTATCGCTTCCATTAATAAAAATAGTTTCTGAAAAATTCTCAAAAATTTCGTTATGCAATATACTAAAATTTGTTATACTCTGTATGCGTAAATATACATAAAAATGGGACCTTCCAAATAAAATTATTAAAAATAGGTACACCATTTGAAAAAAAAAGTGCCATAAAAGTCATATCTGGAACAACGATGATGTAATAGATAATATTATCACATTCATTTTAAATTAAAATCGACATATCCCAATATTAAAAAAAAATCCATTTCGAGAAAATTAATTTGTTTCTTACTTTTTATATAGGTACACAGTAGGTATATGTTTTACAATATAACACATCACCATCGAGGACTAAACCGAGCGTATGTCTATACTCATAAAAGATTGTAGAACTTCTTAATTATAAAAACCAAAATTTATTAATCAAGGCATGGCCTTTTCGGCTTGCATAAAAATTAAATAAGTTATTTATCTAGAGATTCAGGAAATCCTTCGCTTTAATTTTGCTTAGACTTCGTTCTACTTAATCCCTTTCCGAGGATGTAAGAAATTATTAAATTTGGTGAGAACTTTTCGATAATGTTAGTATTTTGACATGATTAAGATAGATTTTACAAAAATCATAATAAACGCCAACCAATGAAGTTTTCGAGAAGAAATATTTGATTTCACCTCGTATGGGGGTTTCTTATTTGAGTTTACCAACTAATGTAATTATCACAACCAAAAACGGACAATAATTATCATTGTATTAATAAAAAAAATAGTTAACGCACTTAGAAACATCCCATTACAATTACGAAAGTGACTTTTCTATAACATTGCCTTGAAACCCATCTACGCATTAATAATAATGGTCACATAATAGCAAAGCATTTTCATATTAATTTACCAACGAACAATGGCTGCTTGCCACGATAATCAACGATAGTAACAAAATTATTCTTAATTGTTACCTGGTAATATCCTCCGTGCTAACAGCTCTGGGAGTACCAATGGGTTGATGTAACGCAAGATTCGATGAGTGGGCCGAATGTATAGAATCAGTGTAAAATCTAGATGCTTTTGTGGCTAAATGAAAAAGAAAACGAACAAGTTAATAGGTAACGTTCAAAATGAATAGAAGTCTTACATAATTGTGGAGAATATGATGTTTCTGATGGTGCATGATTGAAGCCCATGTCTGGTTTGGCGACGACGAGAATTACGCGATCTTGGGTAGTTTTCAACGTTGCCACTGCGTCCTCGTGAGTCACGTTTTCCAAATTTACTTCACCTTTCTATTAACAAGAATTTTTTTTTAATCTATACATTAACTGTATAAAATGAAGAGAAATGGTTCAAAAAAAGAAAAATGCTTGCTTTATTTGTATTAAAAAAAAATAAATAAAATAACTTCGTCTTTTTAATCGTAAAAAATATGCCAGCTACTGCTTTGCAAACTTCCAAACTTGAATTCATTAAAACTATTTGAAAATTTTAAGAAACAATTTTCCAGGTAAAAGAATTTTTTAAATTATTTTCAGAAAAAAAACATGTTTAAAGAGACTCCTAAAATTTTTTATTACAAGAAATTTTCAGAAGAATAAAGATTTGATTGAAGAAAATTACTGTGAGATGCTTTAGAAAATTACGTCCAATTGTGAATATAATATAATGAAATCAAATTATATTTTAGAACATATAGATTAGGAACAATTACCGAATTTTACAGAAATCGAGTATTGGAGACATAAAAATGTTTTTCAAAAAAACTGGCTGAAACTTGATATTTTTTATCCTTCTGTTGCATACTCTTGTGCACATAAAATTAAATACATATTTTCAGTTTGGACGTATATAATAATTTTCCAAATATATCTAGGTTACATCATGTATACCCAATTCTCAATCTGAAAAGTAATGAAATTATTACAAAAGCAATAAATAAGTAATCCTCTAATCGATTATTTAGCTTCTAGACTACCTAATTCAGTTTTGTTTTTTTACTTAAATGCTATAGTGGGGGAAAGACCAATTTAGGTATGTATGATTCATTTGAAACGAGTTTCTTAGTAAAATCGAGATTTTAAGATTTAATATGTTTGTTTTCATTGATTGCTCTATATAATTATGTCACCACAGTTCAATAATAATTTACGCGTGCGCGTATAGTGTGTCCAAAACTTATTCACTGTATAGTAATTTAAATTACCACGTCATCCTTGACGGCGACAAGTTTGTCGCCCACAGCCAATCGGCCGTCAACTTGAGCGGCTCCGCCTTCCATCACTTTCGTCACATAGATACCATTGTCACCGGGGATGTGTTGATTTCCGATCCCGCCAGCAATGCTAAAGCCCAATCCTTTGTTCCCTTTCACCAGCTC
>JABRWK010000134.1:222988-239366 GCA_013372445.1 Hypothenemus hampei | reverse complement strand
TAATGTCAGTTTGCTATATAAACTATATTCGAAATATACTTCGTTACAAAATTACAGGGTGTTAAAGTTTTATTAAAAAATTANAATTTTATTAATATCTTCGAAACCAATTGATATATTTAAATGATATTTGGCACGATTGGACAAGTAACCAAGACACATCTTTTTATGTATAAATGTTATTTTTAATTCCACCAGTGGCGTATAGTTTATATAGCAAACTGACATTATTTTTTGATGTTCAATACGCTGTTAAAGTTATGCGGGATAAAACTGAAACACCCTGTATTTGTAGCAAAAATTATTTTTTTATCTCTAAAGATAAAAAACTACAAGATTGTATTCATCTTAGGTGCGCTACACTGTATAAAACCAGGTACCTGTATCTCAAAAACTAGAGCTGCTAGAAAAAAAATCTTTTCACTTTTGAAATCAGCATGCTAAACTTAATCAGAAACAGCACAAAATTCTACGGCAACACAAAAAAAATGTTGATTTGTAAACTAGTGTTACTTAAGCTCGCCTGACACGGTATATAAAATTTCTCGTTAAATTGTGAATCAAATTTTGATCCAAATTTAAAATATAATTTTTAAATTAATGAATTTTTTCCAAGTGTCATTTATCTGCTCACGTCAAGTAATTTTCTTTCTAATTAGTAATTTATTTATTTTTTGTTCATCGAAAGTGTTTAAAATACAATTAAATCGTGCATATACATACAGCTTTTTAATAAGAAGGTAAGTTTACTACATTTTCATGTGGCAATAAGCACCACAGCAATTGTACTAATATTACACTTGTAATATTATTTTTGAAATAGTGGTCTCATGAATTCTCGTCGAATACAAAATGAATCGAAAAGATTCTCCCGTAGCCAGGAATCGTAATGCATCTCTAATATATCCAATAAAATATAAGTCAAGTATAAACATGTTGCAATATAATTTTTGTTAAATAATTGCCTATCTCTGGAGTAAATTGATTCTCTCATATTAGTATCGTTCTTCTTAATAATGTAGGTAATTAAACCCAAAACATGTTGAAACTAGCGGTCTGACTTTCCTAAAATTTTCCTTAAGCTATTGGATGTTCCATCAACAACTCATTATTTAGCATAGTTAAAACATTATTTTGCCCATTCTTTCGTCTTTGCAGTTAGGTTTTTGATCAAACTCTTCTCGATTTGGTATTAGATGTTTTTTTCGAACAATGATTTACCAATAGTACAATTGCTGTGATGCTTATTGCCACATGAGAATGCAGTAAACTCACTTTCATATTTTAAAGCTCTATGTATATGCACAATTTAATTCAAATTTAAACACTTTCGATGAACAAAAAAGAAATAAATCACTAATTAGAAAGAAAATTACTTGACGTGAGCAGATAAATGACACTTGAAAAAATTGCATTAATTTAAAAATTATACATATTTTAAATTTGGATCAAAATTTAACCACAAATTTGATATACCGTGTCAGCCGGCCTTTAGCTATGTAAATAATAATAAATAATAATGGTTTTATTAAAAACAGTTTTTATTTCATAGTAAACTATAAAATCCCAATCCAGATGTTAATAAAACTCCTTAGACGAAGTTTATCTTAAGTAGACATACAAATAAAACGGACAAATATTTAGGACCAATTTGAATCCTGAGTTTTCGAATTTAGAGCAATAGCAGTTTGTCAACATTTTTTTAAAACTTGCACAAGTGAATCTAGCATGTTTTGTTTTTACGCTCAGACATTAATATCACCATAATAATTAATGTCTTTCGCATATTGTAAATGGATGTCATTATGAAGGCTTATTTTAGTTATACAGGGTGTTTGGAAATTCAGTACATTAATTTTAATTGCAGATTCCTGACAAAATTCTGAGTAGAAAATCTATATAACATTTTTTCAGAAAATGCCCCAAATTTGAATTACAGCTCCAAACGTCTGACCAGTGGGGACGTTTGGCGGGGACCCTCAGATCGACAATGTTGCCTTACCTAATTTTTGAACGTACACACTCTGATAAAATTTTGCCGATTACGTTTCGATCACCCCATATAGGGTAAAGTTGCTTAATTTGGACCGGCGCCTAATTTGGACTGCTACGATAACCGAGGCCCTATAAGGGCTCTGAGTTTGCTCTGGAAAAGAAATTCATTTTGTGTACCTTCAAAATAATATAATGGATTAATTTTTTTAATGGAATGTTTATTAAAAAATCTCAGAGCTTTTGGAGGATCTCGATTATCGTAGCCGTCCAAATTAGGCGACGGTCCATACTAGGCGACTTTACCCTACCTTAAGATATCGTTAACTTATATAGGATACTAGAGACTTAAGATTTCGAAAAAAAATGTAGACGTTACCACTAAAAAAATAACGATGACGACATCACTCCTACATCTACGATATATCAAATTTGAAAATCATCCCAAAATATAATAATTTCTTAAATTTGAAGAGTCTCTGTTATTTGACCAGTAGATGAGACGATATTTTGTATCATCTCGTCACTGAAAACTAGGCACCGGTTTTTTAATCAATATATGTGACCCGGAATGAAAAAAAGTGGTTACGGACCGAAAAATCGATTTTTAAGTTTTTATCGTTTCCAGCAAAACGAGGTCTGATCAATCGATTGTAATTGATTTAAGAATTCTAATTTAAAAAATAACACAGATATAAAGGTTTGAAGTTATCGCTGCAAGAAAAATTCCCCTCCGTTAAAATGCGTGTAAGATCTCCCACCACTTAGATTTTGTCTCTTTGTTTAAAACGGAATGAGCCGAAACTTGAATCTCAGAAGGGAGATTTTAAGAACACGCTATAGAGGGGAAAGATTTCCATTTCCCATTCTGTCATATTTCGATTCAATCACGTTTTTCTCGAAAAGTCAATTTCGGTCGTTAACCACTTTTTTTCATTCCGGGTCACATATAAATAATATAAAGCGAAGGTCATTGGATAAGTAGTAGTCAAATAGAGAATTAAGAGATTCTTTGAGTCAGTGAAGCATTAATATAACGGAATAAGCTGATTGGTAGATAGGTGGATTTAAAGAATCACTAGAGTATTCAATAGATCATTGGATCAGAGAATCATAGGATATTTTGAGTGAATTCAGGAAACACTTGACCGTATAGAGAACACTTTAAAAAAGGAACTGAAGTACGTACTGAGTAATTTTCGGTGAAGGTCATAGTAATGAGAAACCAATCAACTAAAGTGGAGGACGCTAAAATAAAAGAACAATTGAATCGGTCATTTCGAAAAGAGGTCAACTCCAGTTTTACAAATTTTTCAAGAGATACAAAAAACATCGTATCAGTTTCAGTTGTACTTAAACCTTCTTCAATAATTTTTTTTCTTGAGAATACATTTCTCTTACTTCAAATATAAATTTACTTTAGGACAACCATTAGAAAGATTTTCGAGAATTGCGCATCTCTGAAGTACACAATTCGCAAAATGCAAAATTAATTGTGATCATTTGCCAAAATACCTTTGGGTTCGACATTTAAGCAAATGCGAATTGCTCACTTCACGAAAGAGGTAAATCAGCTTGAACAGTTGCTGAAATAGGATATATATTCGACAATCGATTATTTTACCTTGTTCATATCGCAAACTGGTCGTGAGTATTTATTTCTGCGAATGGCCGAATTCGGCATTTGAGTCTAACAATCCAATTTTCATCAATCTAACAGATTTTATTTTCAAAACTAGTATCACATACCTCATTATTTCGCCAAGAACAAAATTTTTGAGGTAAAAGAATCGTTATATTCAAGTAAATCAAAATGTTCCTCTTAAAATGTTTTATAACTTTCTTTTATGTGTCAAAACTTTGAAACACAAGAAAGTATCTGTTAATGTAGAAACTAAATCAATATTCTCAGGAGCTTCTTCCACGTTTGTTGGCGGCCAATTGTAAATTTCATCATAGAAATCTTTATACACGTTCGGAATATATTGATGTAGTTTTTTCAAATCACCAATTTTCTTATCGTTTATTGGAAATTTTTCTTGATGAGCAGGTTCATTTTCTGGATGTGGAATGAAAAATGGCGTATTACCAGCATAAATAATAATAAATATTATTAATAAAAGTTATCAAACGGAATTATTTATAAACACAACATAAGTACTGAAGCAAGAAGCAAACTGTAAGGAAGGATGTACAACTCGTTACACCATACTGCGGTCGCTTCTGATAATTGAGAGGAACAGATATATGAAGAGAGGAACACATTAATTTAACATTAAAAGTAGTTTGAAATTTAACGGTTTTGAAAATACATATTTAACACGTTCCTAAACAAGCCGATGTATTTATCTTAGAAGAACCTGAAACCGCCAAAAAATCAAAAAGTCCATTTTCACAAAAAAATGGAGTTGACTCCTTCTCAAAATGACCGATTCAATTAAACGAATCAATGGAATTTATGAAGATCTAATTTGAAAACGTAAATGAGAAATTTGAAATTACGGATGAGAAAATTGAAAACATGAATAAGAAATTTAACTAAAAAAAATCAAAATTTGAACCAAAAAAAAATACGAATCTAAACAAGTCAAAGATAGATTTCAGAAATATTAAGACAAAACCAAAAAATCTTACAGACTCGATCAACGGGATATATTATAATCATCCAACAACTGATCGTTTTTTTTTCATAATTTTAACGTGTTTCATTACCTTATAACATAACTATTTGACACTTTTGATACCTTTGCCACTGACAGCTGCTAGTCTTTTCATTCAAGAGTTGTTTTTTCTCTGATATAGTCAACTGTTTTCCACGTTCCATACTTATAAATTATAAGGTATAGTAATTTCACTCGATTATAGGCAACAAAATACTAATTGTAAGCTATTCCCCAATCTACAGGTTGAATGTTATTTTACATATGAATTACTGATTTCAGAAACAACTTAAGTCACAAGTCACAAATTTATAAAGCCTGAATGTAGAAACAACCTAAGTCCGTGACTTAGGCTGTTTTTGCATCTGAAAGATCATTTAACACCAAATGTAATATCTGTAAGATATTGGATTTAGGTTATTTTTACGTTAAATCCGTAGGTCTGTGTGTTGTATGCGTTATGTAGTCTTTAACTGAAATGTGACAAAAAGTGGACTTAGGTTATTTCTGAAATCAGTGATTCATATAGATTACAGACGTACTATCATTTCGTTTTTAAAATAAAGTACATTTTTGTTGTTATTTACTAAATTTTACAATGTAGCAGTTTACTTCCATTAATTCGGATATCCTAAAAACGTAATATTTTGGTATAATTCATCAAAGATATAAAAGTTTGCACGCATCATTCAGAAATTAAAAATATCACATGTGAGCTATCTTTTTGATCAAGAATATACATATGTGTGTGTCCTCTTCTCACCATCCATCGTTTAGAAAAAGTCATTTAAAAATTACCTTACGACCTGCGTGTCATGTAGAGAAACTGTCTTGTTAAAAAATTTGATTATTTTCATAATAACGTTTATCTTCTTCAATTATATCTGCCAAACCTAAAGGTGGTAGTACTAGTTTCTAACAAGGCTAAATACTTTTCAAACTTCTAATTAAAAAGAATGATCCAAGAATACAATTCTCGAAAATTTCTGCTCAGATTCTGAGTGGGTTACTACGTCTGAGTACTACCGATTATTATGTATAGGCGGAATTTGCCATTAAAGAACATTTGTCGAAAAAGCAGATATTAAAAAGCAAATTCTGATCAATATTGATTTATCTCCTTAAAACATCGTAAAATTCTAACCGGCAATCATTATCGTTTTCATGCATGTGTCAACTACATAGGTTTTCAGCGGTGAAGCTTTTTTTTAAGTCCTTTGTGGATGACGCTACGTGAAACATATATTAGATTAGACATTTTTCTTGTATTGATAG
The DNA here is from genome assembly GCA_013372445.1 of Hypothenemus hampei. NCBI lineage: Eukaryota > Metazoa > Arthropoda > Insecta > Coleoptera > Curculionidae > Hypothenemus > Hypothenemus hampei. Next base: position 233,439 of record JABRWK010000134.1, on the reverse strand, counting down.
TAGTATGTATTGCAATAACCAAAATATAACATCAGCCCTCGTTACCATGTACTTACAGAATAATAACTAATCTTACAACCTCGTTTTTTTCTGATGATGCATTAACTCGTACTTCTCGAGCCAATATCAAGCATACAATCAGTGGCGAACATTAATTGGTCGGTCTCCACAACACAAAACCGCCACCTCTGTTGTTACATTTTTGAAAATATTCCCAATATTCTTTTTTCTATTTTAAACTGAGCAAACTTCATTACATTTCGCCATTATATCGGGTACATAAAATTGTGTGATAAATGTTTATCTAGCTATCTTTCATTGAATAATCGAATTGCAACTTTGGCACTATAAATATTTTTGAATAAAAGCGATACAATTTCGTGTATTTCTACAATGGTGTAGGCCATAATTTTAATAATTTAATAAACCTTTGTTAGGTAGTTTTTTTATTTCGTACTTTCTGACATTATTAATGGTAAACAACTCATCAAGTTGTCATGGAAAAGAGAATTTAAATCACTCTAAGATGACATTCAATACCCCAAGTCTTTTAAAATTTCAAGGTCGAAAGATATTTTCAGTTAGGGGTTGGAGCTACGGGATTGGAAATACTAAAAAAATGTGTTTCCCTCCAGAATAAAATCAGCAGGTCCAAAGGTTTTTTTTCGCCCGAACTTAAGCGAATGAAATGTTAAATTCTCGATGGACTTTCCTGTAATTTTTTTTATTTCACGTGTTCTCTTCAGCAATGTGATTGCACTTTAAATTGATTATAATCTACTATTTAATCATTTTCGATGCTGATCTCTGCATTTTATTTACCCATTTTGAATATATTTGTTTCTGCTCGCAAAAACCATGAATTAATATCAGCTTAATAAAATTTATTGCTACAAAAATTCGATTATAAGTTTTGACGAGCAGTTTATTAAATATTTCTATAATACTTTTGTTATCTATCGGTAACCATTATTTAAATTAATATCCGTTAACTAAAACATATTTCTACCCCTATGAATACTGATTAGCGCCCATAATATTTTGCTAGAATAGTCAAATTGTATTATTATTCGTTTTCTTGTTAAAGTTATTCACATACAAATTTATTCTTAGAGTTTGATTAAAAATCTTTCTACGAGTATCTTGGCTGAAGAAACTGTTCATTCTTGAAGCAATAAATACTCGGTTTCTTCATGGAGACTTTATTGGGAAACGTTCTTGTATTGAGTTTTTATCTATGTACCTCCATTACTAATATTCTCAATCTGTTTACTTTAAACCGATTCTATCGACAGTCGGCTTACGAGAGTGCGTTACATTAAACTTCAATGTAATCTATCCTTCAGGCAAACCTACATGTAGCTATTCACCCAACTAATTGTTCGGGTTAGTCTGTTTCTAATTGTCGTAATGGCATAATGCTAATGCGAACAAATGGATTTGTTGTTAGCAATAATGGCTTCAAACATAGTTTAAGAACTTTTGTATGGCTAAGAACAATGTTATATGTCTATACATTTCTTTTTTTCTTCATTCAATTTATCCGATGACCAAAAACAGAAACAAAATGTTTACTGTATATCGAATTGAAAATACGAGCCCAGGGCAAATGTTTTGGTACTTTAATTTAGAAACAACATTTATTTAGTTAATTATTGCTAAGTACAAATTGCAATAGCTAAACTTTTTTTTAAAGAAATAAATGACATTAATTAAAACAAATAAATAAGAAAAAATTCAGAAGTAGTGAATTGCTACAACAAACCTTATAATAATATTAGTTGTATCTAAATGCTTGTCACATGTAACAAACAATTCGTACGACGTAATTAATATTCTGTTACATCACCTTTGACATATACTACTGCTTTAGTTCTATCATTCATTGTATTGTACACATTTTCACATTGCTCAGGAACGATATTTTCCCATATGTTTTGAATTATCCTCCTGAGAAGTTCTTTTGTTCTGGGACGTATATTTAGTAATTCCTTTTTTATTATATAACATATTTTATCTATTGGGCTAAAGTCGGGCCTTCTGGAAGGCCAGTTTGGCAACAATGATACCTCATGATCTTGCACCCATTTCTTTGTAATTCTGTAATAGAGGAACTCGCCTCATTTTGTTGAAACAAGACATTCATTTTAGCAAACATTACAATTGACGAAAATAATGCTTCTCCTAAAATTTCTTGATACTTGGCGACATTGGCTATTTTGTCCATAAAAAGTAGATACCCGACTCTTGACTTGAGATAAATCCCCATACTATCAAATCATCAGCAAATTTAACTGATCTGCGCAAGCACTGCCGATGAAATGCTTCCTTTTTGTGCTAATGATTCTACTTCTATCGTCTCCCACCCAGGCATAACAAAATGTTACTAAGAAAACTTGTTTAGAATTAAAAATTATTACCCTATACCAAATTTCAGAAAGATCGGCCAACTTTGATTAAAACGTAATTTTTTTAAATGAGACAAAATTGATTATATTTATTGAAGAATTAACTTTACGAAATGCTCTATTTCATATTATTCAACATAATTGCCACCATTTTCTGTACACTTTTCTATCCAATATCTGAATTTTTTGAAGCTATTCCGAATTTCAATTTTTTTTCTAAAAAATTACGTTTTAATCAAAGTTGGACGATCTTTCTGAAATTTGGTATAGGGTAATAATTTTTAATTCTGAACAAGTTTTCTTAGTAACATTCTGCCAAAAGGTACTTTACCTGAAAAGAAAATCGTTTTTCCTTCATAGCCAAGGTCAACTTGATTTACAAAAACTCAAAATATACTCCAAATTCGTTCCAAGCAAGCAGGGCTTAATTCCAGAATTACAAAATAAAACTCAAAAATTTTTGGGCCATTACACCTCTTGTAACATCAATCGGTGGTATGTCTACTTTTTAGGGCAATTTAATTTCAGATGAATTCACTGTAATAAAAAAATTGCTCTATGGAATAGACTAGAAATTAAACATGTCCTGAAATTCTAAATGATACGAACGCGATCATATAATACATAAACTGAATATTTCCAGGAAAATAAATAAAAAATAAATAAATAATAATGTAAATTTTAGAACAAAAGAAAGACAGGAGGAAGACAGTAAAATGGAAGTAGTAGATGTTTATATATCCTCTATTTAAGTACTTGTTTTAATTTTAATAGTTTCCAATTTAATTGACATTATAAAGCAATTTGATTCTTATTTTGATACAAAATACAATAATTTATTATAGAAAGAAAAATAATTTCACAAATCATCATATTTTTAGGTTCCTTACACGCACCTGCTCTGTATCGGTTCCATTGCCATGCATCCTGTTTATTACTTTATTTTTTTTGGAATCAATACAGATACTGAATTGTCCATATCTTAAATGTATAATTTGTTTTTCCTACAATACTTTAAATGTTCAAAACCATATTTTTATATCTCGAAAATAACTTACTTTCATATACTAAAATTTTGTAGATGTCCATAAAAATAATGCTAAGTTATTCAGTTTTCCTTATTTATCTCAAAATTAGGTTGTTGAGACATATGCACTTTCTGAATTGAATCCATTAATTAGGAATTCAAATGAAACATTTGTTACATTCAACTGAAAGGAATTTATTTGAAACTAAACAAAACATAAAATAAAAATCAAATATGTTCAAATTACCAGCTATCAGGTTGAAAGCAAGCGCGGCATCTCTTTAAAAAAGGTCTTTTTATCCATCTTGCTTTTCCAGCACATTTATTTGTTGCGTGACTTCATTAATACGATCTCTCAATTAATTTATGTCAGTTATTGGAGTTGTGTAAACCTTCTCCTTTACGCAAACCCCAATAGAAAAATCTAGAGGATTTAAATCCGGCAACCGGAGAAACTACAAAATAATTGGCTTTTTTAAATTACTTGAAAATCTAAACGCTGCTTTTTTTTTGGAATATATGCCTTTGGCCATACGCAGGGCCATGTGGTTGCAAAATGCTGGCTGTCGAATTCATTACGCACGAGGAGTGCGAGATTATTTGGACAAAGCCTATCCACAAAGATGGATCGGGCATCTTAGTCCTACTTTGTGGCTTCCCCAATCTCCGGATCTAAATCCTCTGAATTTTTTCTATTAAGGATGTACAAAAGAGAAGGTTTATGCAACACCAATAGTTAACATAAATTAATTAAGAGGATATACTAATGAATCTGCGCAGCAAACAAGTATCACTAAAAAAAAAAGACTTGTAGTTTGAATATATTATTAGATTTTTATTTTATTTAGTTTAAAATAAATACATTTCTCTCGAATCCTAGTTGTTGAAATAATTTGGCAATTAAGCTCATTTTTCAATAAATTTTCAATACATTTTTTTAAGTAAAACAGCAATAATTATTTAGAAACTACACTGAATAAGCATTTTTTTTTAAACAATTTGCCAGGTTAATTTTGTACTTTTCATTTACATTATAAAGAGTCGAAATTAATTATTAAAAGAATAACTCACAATCAGTGCTTGTGTCGAAAAAAGACATCAGATTTTCTAGAATTTTTTAATTTTAATGAATAATATATGTCTTAAATATTAGATTTTAAAAAATACGGAATTTTAGGCTTGTATGGCAAAAAATGTAAAAACGTCAATATTTTGTGCTATTTTTGAAGCTTGCAAAAAAATCCGTATTTTTCATTTCCAATAGGTGAAGCGTCTTTCGAGACCCATAGAATTGTGGATGGGATAACTGAAACATGGTTTTAATGTTTTTAGTGTATTTTTTAGGAATTGTTCAACTTTTTTTTCATTAAATTTTATGTAAGAAATTTTCAACCATTCCTGTGCCCTCCTCCTAGTTACCCTTGCTCCAATTTTTTTTTGTGGATTTCTTTTTTTACTGAAAAAATGTTAGATAGAAAGTAAGTGGAGGTCAGTTCTGAAGAATGGCTGAGAAGAGAATCCACATTAACACAACTAAATATTACACCGCAACAACCCATTTCGTTCCCTTTTCCCGAAGATTTCATGCAATACGTTTTTTTTATAAGTAAAGCTTTAAAAATGGCACAAAATATTTATATTTGTTATTTTTTTGTTATGAAAGCAGGAAATTTCGTATTATTTTAAATCTACTACTTAGGACGTCTATTATTCATTAAAATGGAAACCCTATAGAAAATCGAGCGTCTTTTTTCAAAACAAATACCAATAATTCTTGAATCGATCGCAAAATTTCTTTTTCTTTCAAAAGTATAGCATTATTAGTTTTATTTCATGTTGTATCAGTAGCAGGCCTATTTTACGGTTAGTAGGTAAAAAATTAGATTCCCGCAATATGGCACTTTCAAAACTAATCTAAAGCATCAATTTTCACAAAATTCATTAAAGTCTTAATAATTCGTAAACTAACGATTTTTCGCTAAGGTCATATTTTGATATTTTGGACAGTCATGAGCTGGCCTCCAAGGGATGGCGTTGATTTACGAGACACCCCGTGTAGCCTCTAAACAGTAACATCATTGTTCGGTTGACCTATGAATATCCCTGTTTGAAAAGACGCTCCTGAATTATTAATTTTTTTATGTAATATATGTTTGAAAATGTGGGTGTACCTAATTATTGATAAGAAATAATCATCACTGAACCATACAAAAAGATTGTTTGTTGTTTAATTTGTTACACGTGATTTTGAATATATATGGTATTCTGATTTTAAAGGTAAAAACAATTTTTATCAATCAACGATAGATACTATTGGAAGTACAGCGCTAATAAAGTAGAAATCTACGTATGTATGGAAATTTTGTCTTAATCTGGCAATACATACTACAAAACATTATAAAAACGCATTAAAATATACAGGATAATAATTTGAAAGTACGGACTAACTAAAACTTTTAAACGCAAAAAAATGCAAGAACCGGTTTTTTGATTAGTATAGAAGCCACATTTTTATGCAATCTTCTAAGGGCTTCAATTATCCCCTAAAGTGCTACAGCTCCCCCCTTAAAATTGGAAATGGAAGGGTGGATTAAGTGATACCTCGCTGAAGAGCTCTATTTAATTACCTACAATTTGCCGCTTGAATTTTTAAATTTGAAGTAAGCGATCGAAGATTATGCTAATTTGAATGATTTAAAATGTGTTTATGAAAATGCTTTCATGTTTTTGTTAATAATAAATTGGATTCAAATAGTGATTTGAATTCCTCAATCCGCCATAGTCCAGAGCCATTAAATCTTATATGTATAGAGCGTTGAGTTTATTTAATTCTTGCTGGTTTTTTATCACAATATTAAACATTTCTTAACCTTTATTTGACTGATACTAACTAGATAATAATTCTGTTTTAAAAGTGAACAACAATCTCGTTTGTTTCTTATTTTTACAGTCTTCGTTTTCGTGACATCTCTGAATATACCCTTTTTAATAGACTACTGTTTATTTTTATTTATTTTGCTTGCTTGATTTTACTATGTGTTCGGGATAAAGAAAGATTAAATAAATCCCTAATTTTTGAAAAAACTTTATTTCTAACCCTCAACTGTCGAGTGTTTTTTGAGTCACTAATTGCGGTGTTGCCATCATCTCTCTCTCCCTCACCCACCTAGTTTTCATTGGTTTAAATTAAAGGTAATGTCTATGACTTAGAAAACAGATAACAAAAACAAACGAAAACGTAACACATAACACTATGAAAAAAACTAAAATCCTTACACTTTCTGGCGATTTAAATAGTATTGAAGTACTAAAACGCACAAAAAAATGCATAAATGGAATATATTTAAAATAAGAAATTCTATAATAAAGTTGATAATAATATTTTTGATTGAAATGAACGAAAATAATAATAATGAATAAACTAATTTGTTGTATTGGTGCAAAAATTACTCACCGTTTGAGCTCTAGAATGTTCATTGCAAATGGATTTTGTGCAACTATTACAAGATTTTCGACTTTTTTGTTTTCAGGTAGTTATTTAGCAAACATGACAATATTCAACACATGCAATTTTTCCTTATGCATCTCTGCTTACTTTATCTTTATTTGATGTATTCAAAATGTCCTACCGGTATAACTTGACGACCCAGTGCCAATTCAATTGAGCTATGTGTAAAATAGTTTCTTACCACTTCTGGGATAATGCTTCGGATTATAATGACAGACATATATAACTCTTTGCTAAATTTTTCGGATATTTTCTTTCACATTCGAGCAAAATTATATTAAGTTACAAAACGGAAATTTTACAGAAGAGGGAAAATAAAAATGAATTTTAGTGTTTGTTGGTCTGTAAAAATTAACAATTTAAACTTAATTTAAATAATATAAATACCTTTTATGACACCTATCAAGATTTTCAAAAAAATGTTTTAATAATAATAATTTAATTTATATAAAACGTGAAAATTAAAGCGCAAAACAGTTTGTTGACATTTAAAAAAATTCACAATAATTTTATTTGTGGACTAATTATTTATAAACAAAGTACCTATCTACTTAAATAAGACAAAAATATGTATACATATGTCTAATCGTTATTATTCCCATTAATTGTTTTTATATACAAAGGTATAAAAAACGATGAAATCTTACTGGAAGTTACTTAAGAAACTTTTTTGTATATCATTACATTTTTTGTTTACTTATCAGATTTAAAGAATCTAATAAGGAAACCACCGATACTTCTACAGACTGATAATTCCAACCTTCTTTTCTGTTAAAGTTAAAAAATTTAAAATTTTTCGTTATTTTGAGTTTTTTTGATATTATATAATGGTGAATCGGAAGAATTCAAAATTTTTGCTTTTGTTTGAAATCTTAGCCAACTATAACCAAACCCATAGTGTAATGATATAATAATATTGTTTTACTCTAGAAGCGAAGAGGACGTAATATTGTTTATAAAATACTATTTGCGTCATCTTAAATCCAAATGTCGGATGGAGCAGATCCATGAATAGAGCGCGAAATTTAATCTAAGTGAATCAAATAACCGAAATTTGAAATTTTAGACTTAATACACTTTTAGTCTGAGGTACAAATATAGATCACGTACAAAGCTAAATCTACAACATTAACCACATTAAAAAAAATAACGACCATCGGTTAGTTATTTTTTTCATTGTGTATTCCACCAACATTTTATCCATAAAATCAACATCACCTTTCGTTTTATTAGAGTATTTTCTTATTTCGGCTTTGATGGCATGTTTTCTACTTCTTCTGTCATATGCAGTGATGATAAAAGCATGATTGACTTGTTTCTTTTTCGCACATACGAGCATTAGTTACATCTTTCCTGAATTCAAAATTTATAGAATATACAGGTCATTCTTTAGAACATTATGTGTGGGGGAAGAAATGATTTATTTTTTTAAGAGTACCAAACAACGTCAAGTTCCAAGAATCAAGAATGCGTGCTAATTGAAGGCTTGTGAAGGCGCTTTGTGTTCTTATATTTCTCTAGAATTTTTTTGGCGTTCACCATCATTAAATTTACCTGTATAAAATTAACCTTGGGAAGGATAACCATTAGAAAAATCGCATGCCCAAAAAACTTGACCTGTGTTCACGGAATATACTGTGTACAGTTGGTATGTCCTCGAAAAGGAAACAATTATTCATCAATTGTAACACATTTTTTGGCATATCATTTTTTTCCAAATTACTATTTAGCATCAACAAAAGATCAAAAATGAGCGCATCTTTGTCTCTTTTCCGTTCAACAAAACTGTCCCGATTGTCAAACCGTAAGAAGTGCAAAAACATTTTCAATCTATCAGGAGACATTTCTGCTCTATTAAGAGATAAAGAATCACATCACCACATTTTAGTAATATATTCTTTGTTTGACTTGTGAACGCCAGCAGTTATAAGAATTTCTAAAAATGCATCCATTTCCTTTTGACTAAATGGCTTAAAACACTTTACATGACGTTGATTTTTACAGCTAACTCGAATATCTTGCAAAGTTTTTGCATTATAACTATTTGTTATTTGTTAACCTTTTCTATTGTTTTCTCATAGAATTATCGAACGCATTTTGTTGAAGACGATCGATCTAAATAAGTCTCTTGGTACATACATAGTTATGTTACCGCTAATATGCGAAAAACGCTGTTATGCATAATGACTAGACATTTTAGAAATTATCGATAATTGCTGGACTTTTTAGTGAATATCGATATGAACCAAAGATATTAGGACTTATGAATAATACTGAAATGTTTAGCAATTATGCATACTAACCCAATGATTCAGATAATATCAATAATAACGAAAAAGTTTTGATATGAATTAATTTTTGCTAGTTATTTACGTCATTTAAGAAGAACTTTGCTAGTGTTTACTTTTATACAATCTATTATTTTTAAATAGAATGTCCAATCGTTAGTTTATGTATCGTTTTAAATTCACGACCTCACTAAGAAACTTTAATTTTTTATTTTCTGTAGTCATTTTAATCTTATTTATTTTCTTGCAGTGAATTAATAACTATCTCGCTCGCAACTATATATCTCTCCGTTCCGTTTAGCATTCGGCTAGAGAATGCGGAGAAAAGCGTTACGAACGGATCCAACGGCTATCCGGCAAAGATGGTTAAAAAAAATATCAACAGGACAAGATAAATTTCTGGATCAGCTACTTAATGACTATAGAAAATGTGAAATTAAGATTTATTAGTAAGGTCGTGACATTAAAACGACGCATGCACTCACGATTAGACATTCTTGTATTTAAAAACAATAGATTGTATAAAAGTAAATGCTACCAAAGTTCTTAAATGACGTAAATAGCTAGTAAAAATACATTCATACCAAAACTTTTTCGTTATTATCAATATTATCTGAATCATTGGGTTAGTATGCATAATTGCTAAACATTTCAGTAATTATTCATAAGTCCTAATATCTTTGGTTCATATCGATATTCACTGAAAAGTTCAGTAATTATCGATAATTCCTAAAATGTCTAGTCATTATGCATAACAACGTTTTTCGCATATTAGCGGTAACATTATAAAGAAATTACTGCCCCTGCACCCATTCTAACCTCCAAAATATTAAGACGAATTGCTTAAGCTTTGACTTATGGAAGATCACTCACTCCATATACATAGTATCAACTCTAATTGAGTAGAAAGTAAATTTTGCAAAGCACGCAGGTTTTTACGTTGACTTCGTAAGTTTTTTCTTATAGTTGCTAAGTTACAGTCTGTTTTTATTACAGGTTCATTTCTTCTGTATCCAAATTAGCGAAAACATTCGTCTTCGTCTGAAGTAATAAATATTTCGTCATCAGATAGACTATCTAATGTTTATTTTAGTTCATCAGATGTTAATCTAAAAATGATATACCCTTTTCTTTGCCATCTTAACTGACGTGCTCCATATTGTCCGTCAGTTTTCCTAAGTTGTTAACTGAAATGATATACTTGAGAAAACGTCGAAGAC
>JABRWK010000134.1:163452-180084 GCA_013372445.1 Hypothenemus hampei | reverse complement strand
AATATACAATTCATAATAAACAATTTGTCAAAAAGTGAAAAACGGGAAGAATGCAATCGAATCAGAATAATTTTACATAAATATTTACAGATTATTTGGTGGTGCTCCGAAAATGTTGAGAAAAATATATTGAATAACATTATTTTGAAATTTTACACTCATTGTTCTTGATAATTATTTATCCTTTAAAAATAGCAAATAAAGTGATTCAATGAAATTCCAAAAACATTTTTTGGATGTGCCATATAAAAATATTTGAAGCAAAAAGTAATATTAATAAGTTAATCAAAAACATAGTCAGAATATGTTAAAAATTTCTTGATTTTAGAAAATTTATAATGACATTCTTATGTCGTAATCTCAATCCTGTATCAATCTACTTATAAGGAAGGTATACGTGCTATATCTTTGAGATTGTTTTATTCAAATAGTAAAGTCATAGAGACATATTAATTGGATTGAGCTAGAAGAAATTGAGCTGCTTAATGTTCCAGATCTAAGAGCCATAAATACTGATTTTTCAATTGGGTAAAATGAATTCTGGTCTGCTGCACCTATTTTCAACAATACTTTCCCGTTGAACATAAAATTAAATTTTTCAATTTAAATTTTATCTGTTATATTTGTTGAAGCGACCCATTCCAACAACAGTTAACACATTTTCAAATTGTATATTTTTTTTTAGGACACAGTTTGGGAATTGTTCAATATGCAATTTTAGTATAATTACAAACAATTAAATTCAATTTAACTTCATTCAACTTCAATAACTATTTCAACAATAAATTATTTTATGGATTGTTTGATATCCACTTACGGTCTGAATTATCTCGGTACTTATTCTACTTTCTCCTTTATTGTATGATTTTCATATACTACGAATATGGTAACATTTCGTGCACTTTTTTTACTTTGTTACTTTTTGTTACTTAAAAATTATGGTTATGGAGCTATTTTAAAAATACCTGTTCAAATTTAATAGACTTTTTTAAAAGTTATACTAATTGTAAGAGGGAAACATACAAGCTTGGGGTCACAGATTTAAATGAAACTCTGGGAATATAAAGTATCTTAGTTACATAGTACTCTGGTAAAAGTTTAGAACCCAACGTTCAGCTGTTTCCCGGAAAAATCGATTAAAAAATGCCGTGTGGTTAAAAACGTAGTTTTATCACTACAACTAATAGCACCTGGCGCCGTGCAAGCAGTAAGGTAATTGCTTATAGGACCGTCGCCGCAGCTTCGATTCCCGCAAAATGCATTTTTTATTTAATTAAAAAAAAAGATTTATTTTTCATTAAAAATAGTTTCATTTTATTAGAAAGAATAATATATTGATTGGGCCATGAAAAACGGTACAAATTTTGCACGATTATATCACCGTAAATTATTAATATTTTTAAATAACGAGTACAACAGTAAAAAGCCAAATATCCACATTTGAACTTAATGGATTCTTTTCTTTAGAATTAGTTAGAAAAAGTGATATATGATAGAACAAGAATTCAGGATTTAAACCACCTGAAACAACGCATAACTAATTGCTGGAATCAGGTGCCTCAGAAGTTAATAGTTGGTGCAATTGGGCAATGGAGAAAACTTTAGAGAATCAAAATGGGAGGAATATTGAAGCATATCTAGACTTCTAATGGAGATAATTTTATTTTTGCTTGTATATTTCGAGACAATAAATTCCTTAAAAACGACAATTCTTAGACGCCTTGATTTTATGACGCTGAACTTTTAAGTTGACACTACTTGTCTACAGCAAAAGCGCTTCACCTTATCTGTAAACATTGGGCTTTTCATTGGTACTTGTTATACTCGTTATTTAAAAATATTAATAACTTACGAAGATATTAATATGCAAAATATGTACCGTATTTAGAGCCAACTCGGTATAAATGTTTATTCATTTTATTTATTGTACCCGGTAGTCAATTTAATTCGACAAAGCTAATTGTATTCAAAACTACTGCAAATTTTGAAATTTTCGTTTTGGGGTTGTACCCTGGCTATCGGGCATGATCTAGTGATAAAACACATTTCGTTTTTGAAAAATATTTTGAAGGACTTTTTGAGAGCAACTTTTATTTTTAAAATGTGAAACTGTTCTTCTTTTTGGTAAGTTCGATCGAATTTAAAATAAGAAAACCGTCAGTAAAAAAAGAAAATAATTTCATATCGTTTGTAAAGATAGTAAAAAAAAATATAAACTTTCCATTGATAATATTATTATCAATGCCATATCGATAAATAAAACGGAAAACCTCTGTTTTACTTCTGAAACAGGTGTAAAATAATTAGATTACTTATTGTGCTATTTTGAATTTCAATTTTCACCACGAGTGCAATATCCAAGGATGTAGAACTAATATGATTTTTGCAGATGGGGCGTCTTTGGATTGTCAGATTGCTGTCGAAACTTTTAACAATAAGTTATCTAACAATTACTTTTACACTTGTTTTAGACGTAAAACTGAGGTTTTCCGTTTTGTTTTTCGCTATTTTTACCAACGATATGTATGAAATTTAATATGAAATTATTTTTTTTACGGACGGTTTTTTTCTTGTAAATTAGGTTGAATGTAGCAAGAAAAACAACACTTTCCCATTTCAAAAACAAAAGTTGACCACAAAAAGTCCTTTAAAGAATTTTTCAAGGACGAAATATGTCTTATCATTAGATTATGTCCGGCATTCAAAATACGATCCCAAAAAGAAAATTTCAAAATTTGTAATAGTTTTGAAAATATTTAGCTTCGTCAAATTAAATGGACCATCTGTTAAATAGTGTGCCCCCCTGTGATAGATGAATCGACTCTTGTAAAAGGTAAACGAATTTCATTATTTAGAGTCCAGCTCTGCCTGGTTAAAGACTAATTTCTAAATTAATTTCAGTTTTAAAAAAAGCGTGTGTTGAAAATTTTCAGAAAACTTATTTTTCTGTGGATTAAATTATCTTTTATATGTCACATATTACATAAAGTGATTAAGAAAAGCTGTTTAGAACCAGCATCTACTAAATTTTGAAAATTCTTTTCAACTATGACTTTTCATTTTTTTCTCATCTTTTCCAAGATGGTATCTTTTGTGTATCAAATACAACATAAAATTACTAAGAAAAGTTGTTTAGAATCAATAGTTACGCTCCTATACCAAATTTGTAAATCCTCTTCCAACTATGATTTTCAATTTTTTTTTAATTTTTTACAAGTTTAAAATGGAAAAATCATAGTTTGACGATGATTTTGAAATTTGATAGAGAGACCTAACTGTTACTTCTAGACAACTTTTCTTAATAAACTTATATTGTGTACTGTATATTGTAACATATAAAAGGTACGTTACTCCACAGCGAAATGCGTTGTTTTGAAAATCTCCAATAAACACTTTATTATTTAAAATTGAAATTATATTAGAAATTATTTTTTAATCAAGCAGGGGTGAACCTCAGAAAAGGAAAATTTAAATCAAAAATGTTTTACCTCTTACCTCTTACAAGAGCCGTTTCACCTATCTGGAGACAACGTATATTATGTTATACTAGATAAATTTTATATTGAAGTTTTAAAATTAATCTTATAGTAAGTAATATGTAATATATTATATATTTTACTAATTCTGCTGGAAACTCTGGGTTTTGACGCAAACATTGTTACAATTGTCATAAACAATTGAAACAGAAATGATTTCGACACCACGCACATATTAAAACTAAACATTTTACACTGAAAACTTAGTCTAGCTAATTCACTGGAAAACATGGAGAATTAACATTTAAAAACAGTGATTTTTTAGTTGTAATCAGTTTAGAAGCAAAATCATGCATATTTCAACAGTGCCTGATATATTAAAGCACTTAACTGATAATGAAATAGGAAATGAACTTTTGTAGCATCTTCACGTGACAATATTTCTCTTTTTTTATAATAATTTTCACGAAAATTATCATATAGATTGCACCATAACAGGGCAAGCTGAGATGGATTAGTAGAAAATGTACCTACATATTAGTTACTATGAGTTCTATTTTAACACTTTGAAATGCAATTGATATACAAGGTGTCTTATGAGCCCCGTCCATAATGTTAACCTGGGATTGACGATGACATTCTAAGACGAATAGTCCTTTACCATTTTTCTACCTATTACACCGTTAATTACTTATTAATTAATGAATGTGACCAATCAGATGTAGACTTAAATAGATTAAACATGGTAGAGTGAATAACACATTACATTTTGTTGCAGTACTCAATATTGCATTACTCTACTATTTTTAATCTACTTGAGCCCGAATTTGATTAGAGGATTGGTGGAGATTGGTAGCTTTAATTAATTAATTAATAACTAATTAACGGTGCAACAGGTAGAAAAATGGTGAACGACTGTTCGTTTTAGAATGTCATCTCAGGTTAACATTATGGGCGGGACTTATGAGCCACCCTGTGAAATATTATACATAATAAATAAAATTAACAAATATACAGGGTGACCCAAACTTAAATGTCGATACTTTACCAGCATGTTGTACGTTCAAAAATAAAACAAAAAATTTATTACAACATGGGTTGAAAAATGCTTCCTAAGGGAAGGAGTTCCTACAGGCCTTCAAAAGAGGAGTGTTGAATATGAGTTTTTCTAAATATCTTGGAAACAAGGTAAGTAAGTTTACGAAATTTAGCATACTACCAACACATATTGAGGTGCATATTGTGAATAACAAGAAATTTAATAAAAATTAAAAACAAAATTCTATCAAGGGTGTATCTAAATACCTCAGGAAGCATTCTTCAGTCCATATTATAATGAAATATGTGTTCTCTTTTCCAACGTACAATACGTTGGTGAAATATCGCCACTTAAGTTTGGGCTAACCTGCATAATTATTATTTTATTATATTATTAAATAATTTATTATAATTTATTAATTAACAAAATGCGTCTTCCATCACTGGAACCATCGACGGCGGTCTTACAAAGGATCTCTCCACTGCTTGAACCATACCGGGTGCTATTAGTGGTGGCAATAAAATTATATTTTTGTCACACGGCATTTTCTAATCGGTTTTTCTGGGAAATGGTTGCGTGTTGCGTTATCTCCTTTTACAACATTACCATCTACACTATGATACTTTATATCTCCAGAGTTTCATTTAAATCTGTAACCCCAAACTTCCATATTTCCGTAGTTCAATATGTATACTTATCCCTGTTTGAACGTTTAACCCTAATTAATATTAGTATAAATTTCAGATAAAAATGTCATCGAGCGGAAGGAATCCTTAATCGTGTCGTCGCCATGGCTTTCTCAACAAGTGGAAACGTGACGTTTTGCGATCTAAAAGAATTCAGCAAAGTCTTTCGCTCCTGCCACATCTACTTAAGTTTCGCAATATGCACAATGGGCACGATTTTGAATGGCATCAACATCTTCATTTTGAGCACCAAACAGATGCGCAATCCAACGAATCTCATTTTGACCGCTCTAGCAACAGCCGACGTGATTGTGATGCTCGAATATATGCCTTTTGCTTATTTGCAACATGAGAGCGCCTCGTATTTCACGTATAATTTCGCCTCGTTTCTTATTTTTCATGCAGTATTCACGAACGCTTTTCATTTTATTTCCTGTAGTTTGGCAATTATATTGGCTATTTGGCGATATGTAGCGGTTAAATTTCCACAAAATAATCAGAATTGGTGTCACGAAACTCGAACTAAGTACACGATATTGTTGACGAGCTTGTTTTGTGCTTGTGTGTGTTTTCCAATGCTCATTTCCATGCAAATCAATGTGCACAGTGCGTTTCGCAGCCCGACAGGACAAATTGTGTTCAACAAAAGTTTAATCAGTAATTACAGCGAGGTTCAAAATATAACTGTTTATTACACCGGTTATAGGAATAGTGTATTTAAAATAATCAGTTTCTATGTATATGGAATCGTTTTGAAATTAATTCCTTGCATCCTGTTAGTGCTTCTCTCTATTCTCTTGGTTATTGAACTATTTAAAGCAAAGCAACGCAAGAGAGCTTTATTGTCCAGTAATGACACCAGATTGATAAAGAAAAGGGCGCTGCAGAAGAAGCAGGAAAAAGAAAAGCAATTTAATAGAACAACAAAGATGCTTCTAGCAGTATTGTTGCTCTTCTTGATGGCGGAATTTCCGCAGGCGATGATGGGATTGCTTTTGCATATTTGGGGTGAAAAATTCGAGAACGAATGTTACACTCCTTTGGGTATGTAAATTTAGACTACCGGTATAATTAAGTTTCTTATCGAATAATCGAGATAATTATTATTAATAATCATCACTATCTTGTTGCTAGGTTCGATAATTATTTATATGTATAAACCAATCGAACAGTGAGTTATTGAATAAAATGTTTATTCGATAAAGCAAATTACCTGAAACTTTTATACTTTTAAGCCTTTATTGTTAAATATTAAATTTTTCTAAAAAAGCGTTTCTCATAAAACTTGCTTGGTAAGTTCAACTTAGGGTTACATTACGAAAGCGGATTGTAATGACTTTTTACAGCTTACAAATTCGTTTCTTTCGAAATCGCTTTTTTGGCTCATTCTTAATGTAAACTATAAACGAGACTAGTTTCTTCTTTGTTTTGATCGAAATCCAGTTTGAATTTAGTCGTAAGGGCACATGTGGCATAATATTGTTAAAAATCCTGATAATTAGAAATCGTTAAACATTATTAAACTCTGGAAAAATCGAAGGCATATTAATGAAAAACTAATTATTAACTGTGACTACTAACGGCTTAACTTGCAAAATAGGGAAAGGGGCTAGGCATGTTTTGGTTTTTATAACTCTTTACAATAAAGTAGGTCTAGCAATGATGGAAGATTGCAGGTAAAGTTTACAAATACCTCTGCTAATTAGATAATTATTATAAATATCAATCTTACGTTCAAAATTAGATGTTGAAGTAAAAATTGGGAAACAGACAAAATTTAAATAAAAAGTAAATAATAGTAAAAAATTACGTTTTAACACTTGCGCTGTGGAGCTCAAAAAAATGTCACTTGCAATATGCGAAAGTTGTGTATTGAATTTTAAAAAATATTTTTTATCCCAAAAGTATCTATTGAAAAAAAGATTTGAGATCGAATGTATTTTCTGAACTTCAATTTTGTGTTAAACACGCATGTGTATCATCCGTATATTAGATAGCGGCAATATGTGACGCACTTGCGTAGCATCCACAGTGAAAGTGTTAAATGCATGTAGTCTTTATATTAAAATGTTATGCTTCATTTACAGTTTACTTTAGAAAATATAATTAAAAGTTTGAATAAAAAAGTTATTTATAGAAACTTCACACTTTTGCAATTTGAAAAATGGTTACCGAATCAGACCATTTGTAAAAATAATTGAACCAATACTAAACATAATTAAAAATAAGTTACGAAATATATTCAAAGCAGAAATAGAAAATGTACGTTATAACAAAAATTAACTCGTTTGGCAATAAAAATCGCAGATGTACTAATCGTTTTCAATATAAAAACTTTTTCCTGTCAAAAACATAATGTACAACTAACTAGCAACAAGCGAAGTAGGAAACATGTGCGCTCTGTTACATCGTTGTAGAACCTTAAACTATTATACTATTTATGCTTTATTCCACGAAAGTTTACGAGAATGTAGAGAAGAAAACCGGGGGTCCAGTTTAGGAGGGAAGTTCTGTTTAGGGCACTTTCCTATATAATACGCATTGAGGGATGAAAGTCCGTCATTTCGGCAGCGGGTGGTTTGGATGGCATTACATCCCCAGAATTACTGGATATATGGATTTTACTCCCGAGTTGCATTGAACATGCCATTTTGCATAGAATTTGTATCGAAAGTTCAATTTCTTTTCCTTGACAATTAAATAAATGTTCGATTAATATTTACAAATATCATCTGTGTGAAGACAAATATTTTAAAGGGTTAAAACAACGACCATAACAAACATGAAACTATTCTTATTTTTAACTTGCCTTGTCTCTCGGTTAAAATGTTAATAACGATTTTTTTTCTGATAACATAATAAGATGATGGATAAAAAACAATTTTTGATCAATATGAATTTTTTTTTGTAGAAACTATAGCAAATCGAGCTTGAAAAGCGATACTTATATTTGGTAAAAAAGAGTCTATACATATAAGTAATAAAACTTGAAATATCGGTGCATATACAGGGTGTTTCATAATTACTTTTCGTAACTTTCCGACNATAATTAGATTTTTGACGTTCAACAAAATCAGTCAATCGTTAAATCCTCATCTACAGGTCTCTATATTTTTCATTGTAGTCCTAAACATATTGAATCTTCGATTTAAACAAAAAATAAAAAAAGCGATTCATTGGTCCATGGAATTTTATTAAAAAAATTCAAGGATTCACCAATTCTTTGTAATATTTGCTGGTTAAAAAGTCATTCTTAATGAATAGACAAGAAATATTGGCGATATCGAGTCCATTTTGAAATGCTGATTTATACTAAATTTACAAGCGACTATACAATTGTTCGTTTTTTGAAATAAAATGGTTTTTCATTTCATCGTTTAATACTGCCTTTTAAGAACTATGAAGTTTTAGAATTGTTGAAATGGCCAGGTGTCTTGAAAAATTATCAATTAATGCAGATTCTATTACGGTATAAAACTCGCAAATTTGGAAAAATCCATATACTTCTTAGAGAGACCAATCCAGATACAATTGCCACAATTTACTATACACCAGTGTTTTAAAATGGAACCGATACCACCGCTTCTAAAGCCAATGTCTTTTGGCCAGGGATTATCCATTAACAATGACTTACCAGCAAATATTACAAAAAATTGAAGAATCTCCGAATTTTTTTAATAAGATTCTATGGAGCGATGAATTGTTATATAGAAAAGATGAATATTCTAATTTGCATAATTATGCAGCTGAAAGCTCAAATCGCTCAAATGAAATCTTCATTTGATGCGAAAAGGCAAATAGTAACATGAATTTAAAATATGAATATTTCAGCTGGACCAGTAATAGAGCCATTTAAACTACCAGAGATTCTAAGAGCTCAACATTATTTATATTTTTTGTAAATAGATTTGCTAATTTTTAGAACAAGCATTTATCGTTTTAAGAAAGAATACGTGCTTACAAAAAGAAAGCTGCTCGGTAAAATACGCATTACAAGTATAGCAGACTTTACTAAATGAAACTTTTCCACAAAGTATTTTATGACCTCCACGCTCCCCCGATTTAGATCCATTAGATTTCTTTTATTGGAGTTGCCTTAAAGACAAAATTTATAGTGAATCAATTACTTCTATACAAAATCTATGCCAACGAAAAAGCTGCCGAATAAATTAGTGAATGGAGACATTCGCACTTACTTAAAAGGGCTTTTCTGGGAAAATGTAGAGCTTATATTAGGGAAGAAAATGATCAATCCGAGCATTTATTGCTAATTTATTTATAAATATTTATGTGTATTATAAGTACATTTAATTAAAAGTTATGATTTAGCAACATTAAATGGTAAGAAAATAAATTGATTCTTTTTATTATTTCAATGTCAATATTTTGATCCCACAGAACTAAATATACATATACATATGTATGTGTTATACCAATATATGCATTATCTGGGCAATTTTTTAAAATACACTGCGTTACAAAATTAGCAGAACAACTAAAAATTCATTAAACTTTGACAATCAATATTTTCACAATCACTGACCGGATTTGAATGATTTTTTTTCAATTCTAGATCTATTATGCGTAAAGTGTCTGTGAGTAGGATCTGCCCAAAAAATAAAATCAACATATTATGCAGGGTGCGTAAATAGCGTCATGTTTTTTCATCAAAGTTTAACGTCTTATCTGGCCATTACCAGGTGACTGAGGCATATCAAAACTATATGGTGGATTAGGCTTGTGTCTTCATTTTCAGATTACCATGTGTTCAGTGAATATGAACAATGATAATTTTTCGCTAATTTTGTCCGGCAGCTGAATAAACTTCATTTGGCAAAATGCACGATGCCTTGAAAAATTGAATGTCTCTGGAAGGGTCCAAGATAAATGGACGAACAAAAAAACAAAATACTCCTTAGACATCAGGTTACGTCACCGCATGGTTTGCGAATGCTTGAGCCACCTTGTATTGTCCACAGAAGACGATAAACTTTGCTGAAAAAACATGACACTTTTTACACGCTCTGTACAATATGAAGATTTTATTTTTTTGGCATTTCCTCACTACTGGACATTCACCCATTACAGGGCTACAATTGAAAAAAAAATCATTAAAATCCAATCACTGGTTGGGAAGATATTCATTGTCAAAATTTAATGCATTTTCAAGATATGCGTTAATTTTGACGCGCAGTATATTATAGCATTCTTTATTCTTAAAATATGGGATGCACATGTTCCCTTTTCCCAAAATATCAAAGATGGGAACAAAAAGGAGGAAATTGACAGGAGCTGCTATTGCTTTTTTGATAATGTTGGAATTTATTGAAATTTTAAAACTACTTGCATGAATATTTTTTCATGTGGCTTATCCAGTTATTGCCCCGAACCCTTCAATTACGTATAATATGTTCTATAGGCAACTCTAACAATTTAGCAGCTATTGTATTAGTAAAGGAAATCATGTTTTTCATGCTATCTTTGCTTTTATAATGCATACATCAGACAGTAATATAATAGTATTTGCGAACACACTGACAAAAACATTCAAAATATACAATTCATAATAAACAATTTGTCAAAAAGTGAAAAACGGGAAGAATGCAATCGAATCAGAATAATTTTACATAAATATTTACAGATTATTTGGTGGTGCTCCGAAAATGTTGAGAAAAATATATTGAATAACATTATTTTGAAATTTTACACTCATTGTTCTTGATAATTATTTATCCTTTAAAAATAGCAAATAAAGTGATTCAATGAAATTCCAAAAACATTTTTTGGATGTGCCATATAAAAATATTTGAAGCAAAAAGTAATATTAATAAGTTAATCAAAAACATAGTCAGAATATGTTAAAAATTTCTTGATTTTAGAAAATTTATAATGACATTCTTATGTCGTAATCTCAATCCTGTATCAATCTACTTATAAGGAAGGTATACGTGCTATATCTTTGAGATTGTTTTATTCAAATAGTAAAGTCATAGAGACATATTAATTGGATTGAGCTAGAAGAAATTGAGCTGCTTAATGTTCCAGATCTAAGAGCCATAAATACTGATTTTTCAATTGGGTAAAATGAATTCTGGTCTGCTGCACCTATTTTCAACAATACTTTCCCGTTGAACATAAAATTAAATTTTTCAATTTAAATTTTATCTGTTATATTTGTTGAAGCGACCCATTCCAACAACAGTTAACACATTTTCAAATTGTATATTTTTTTTTAGGACACAGTTTGGGAATTGTTCAATATGCAATTTTAGTATAATTACAAACAATTAAATTCAATTTAACTTCATTCAACTTCAATAACTATTTCAACAATAAATTATTTTATGGATTGTTTGATATCCACTTACGGTCTGAATTATCTCGGTACTTATTCTACTTTCTCCTTTATTGTATGATTTTCATATACTACGAATATGGTAACATTTCGTGCACTTTTTTTACTTTGTTACTTTTTGTTACTTAAAAATTATGGTTATGGAGCTATTTTAAAAATACCTGTTCAAATTTAATAGACTTTTTTAAAAGTTATACTAATTGTAAGAGGGAAACATACAAGCTTGGGGGTCACAGATTTAAATGAAACTCTGGGAATATAAAGTATCTTAGTTACATAGTACTCTGGTAAAAGTTTAGAACCCAACGTTCAGCTGTTTCCCGGAAAAATCGATTAAAAAAATGCCGTGTGGTTAAAAACGTAGTTTTATCACTACAACTAATAGCACCTGGCGCCGTGCAAGCAGTAAGGTAATTGCTTATAGGACCGTCGCCGCAGCTTCGATTCCCGCAAAATGCATTTTTTATTTAATTAAAAAAAAGATTTATTTTTCATTAAAAATAGTTTCATTTTATTAGAAAGAATAATATATTGATTGGGCCATGAAAAACGGTACAAATTTTGCACGATTATATCACCGTAAATTATTAATATTTTTAAATAACGAGTACAACAGTAAAAAGCCAAATATCCACATTTGAACTTAATGGATTCTTTTCTTTAGAATTAGTTAGAAAAAGTGATATATGATAGAACAAGAATTCAGGATTTAAACCACCTGAAACAACGCATAACTAATTGCTGGAATCAGGTGCCTCAGAAGTTAATAGTTGGTGCAATTGGGCAATGGAGAAAACTTTAGAGAATCAAAATGGGAGGAATATTGAAGCATATCTAGACTTCTAATGGAGATAATTTTATTTTTGCTTGTATATTTCGAGACAATAAATTCCTTAAAAACGACAATTCTTAGACGCCTTGATTTTATGACGCTGAACTTTTAAGTTGACACTACTTGTCTACAGCAAAAGCGCTTCACCTTATCTGTAAACATTGGGCTTTTCATTGGTACTTGTTATACTCGTTATTTAAAAATATTAATAACTTACGAAGATATTAATATGCAAAATATGTACCGTATTTAGAGCCAACTCGGTATAAATGTTTATTCATTTTATTTATTGTACCCGGTAGTCAATTTAATTCGACAAAGCTAATTGTATTCAAAACTACTGCAAATTTTGAAATTTTCGTTTTGGGGTTGTACCCTGGCTATCGGGCATGATCTAGTGATAAAACACATTTCGTTTTTGAAAAATATTTTGAAGGACTTTTTGAGAGCAACTTTTATTTTTAAAATGTGAAACTGTTCTTCTTTTTGGTAAGTTCGATCGAATTTAAAATAAGAAAACCGTCAGTAAAAAAAGAAAATAATTTCATATCGTTTGTAAAGATAGTAAAAAAAAATATAAACTTTCCATTGATAATATTATTATCAATGCCATATCGATAAATAAAACGGAAAACCTCTGTTTTACTTCTGAAACAGGTGTAAAATAATTAGATTACTTATTGTGCTATTTTGAATTTCAATTTTCACCACGAGTGCAATATCCAAGGATGTAGAACTAATATGATTTTTGCAGATGGGGCGTCTTTGGATTGTCAGATTGCTGTCGAAACTTTTAACAATAAGTTATCTAACAATTACTTTTACACTTGTTTTAGACGTAAAACTGAGGTTTTCCGTTTTGTTTTTCGCTATTTTACCCAACGATATGTATGAAATTTAATATGAAATTATTTTTTTTACGGACGGTTTTTTTCTTGTAAATTAGGTTGAATGTAGCAAGAAAAACAACACTTTCCCATTTCAAAAACAAAAGTTGACCACAAAAAGTCCTTTAAAGAATTTTTCAAGGACGAAATATGTCTTATCATTAGATTATGTCCGGCATTCAAAATACGATCCCAAAAAGAAAATTTCAAAATTTGTAATAGTTTTGAAAATATTTAGCTTCGTCAAATTAAATGGACCATCTGTTAAATAGTGTGCCCCCCTGTGATAGATGAATCGACTCTTGTAAAAGGTAAACGAATTTCATTATTTAGAGTCCAGCTCTGCCTGGTTAAAGACTAATTTCTAAATTAATTTCAGTTTTAAAAAAAGCGTGTGTTGAAAATTTTCAGAAAACTTATTTTTCTGTGGATTAAATTATCTTTTATATGTCACATATTACATAAAGTGATTAAGAAAAGCTGTTTAGAACCAGCATCTACTAAATTTTGAAAATTCTTTTCAACTATGACTTTTCATTTTTTTCTCATCTTTTCCAAGATGGTATCTTTTGTGTATCAAATACAACATAAAATTACTAAGAAAAGTTGTTTAGAATCAATAGTTACGCTCCTATACCAAATTTGTAAATCCTCTTCCAACTATGATTTTCAATTTTTTTTTTTTAATTTTTTACAAGTTTAAAATGGAAAAATCATAGTTTGACGATGATTTTGAAATTTGATAGAGAGACCTAACTGTTACTTCTAGACAACTTTTCTTAATAAACTTATATTGTGTACTGTATATTGTAACATATAAAAGGTACGTTACTCCACAGCGAAATGCGTTGTTTTGAAAATCTCCAATAAACACTTTATTATTTAAAATTGAAATTATATTAGAAATTATTTTTTAATCAAGCAGGGGTGAACCTCAGAAAAGGAAAATTTAAATCAAAAATGTTTTACCTCTTACCTCTTACAAGAGCCGTTTCACCTATCTGGAGACAACGTATATTATGTTATACTAGATAAATTTTATATTGAAGTTTTAAAATTAATCTTATAGTAAGTAATATGTAATATATTATATATTTTACTAATTCTGCTGGAAACTCTGGGTTTTGACGCAAACATTGTTACAATTGTCATAAACAATTGAAACAGAAATGATTTCGACACCACGCACATATTAAAACTAAACATTTTACACTGAAAACTTAGTCTAGCTAATTCACTGGAAAACATGGAGAATTAACATTTAAAAACAGTGATTTTTTAGTTGTAATCAGTTTAGAAGCAAAATCATGCATATTTCAACAGTGCCTGATATATTAAAGCACTTAACTGATAATGAAATAGGAAATGAACTTTTGTAGCATCTTCACGTGACAATATTTCTCTTTTTTTATAATAATTTTCACGAAAATTATCATATAGATTGCACCATAACAGGGCAAGCTGAGATGGATTAGTAGAAAATGTACCTACATATTAGTTACTATGAGTTCTATTTTAACACTTTGAAATGCAATTGATATACAAGGTGTCTTATGAGCCCCGTCCATAATGTTAACCTGGGATTGACGATGACATTCTAAGACGAATAGTCCTTTACCATTTTTCTACCTATTACACCGTTAATTACTTATTAATTAATGAATGTGACCAATCAGATGTAGACTTAAATAGATTAAACATGGTAGAGTGAATAACACATTACATTTTGTTGCAGTACTCAATATTGCATTACTCTACTATTTTTAATCTACTTGAGCCCGAATTTGATTAGAGGATTGGTGGAGATTGGTAGCTTTAATTAATTAATTAATAACTAATTAACGGTGCAACAGGTAGAAAAATGGTGAACGACTGTTCGTTTTAGAATGTCATCTCAGGTTAACATTATGGGCGGGACTTATGAGCCACCCTGTGAAATATTATACATAATAAATAAAATTAACAAATATACAGGGTGACCCAAACTTAAATGTCGATACTTTACCAGCATGTTGTACGTTCAAAAATAAAACAAAAAATTTATTACAACATGGGTTGAAAAATGCTTCCTAAGGGAAGGAGTTCCTACAGGCCTTCAAAAGAGGAGTGTTGAATATGAGTTTTTCTAAATATCTTGGAAACAAGGTAAGTAAGTTTACGAAATTTAGCATACTACCAACACATATTGAGGTGCATATTGTGAATAACAAGAAATTTAATAAAAATTAAAAACAAAATTCTATCAAGGGTGTATCTAAATACCTCAGGAAGCATTCTTCAGTCCATATTATAATGAAATATGTGTTCTCTTTTCCAACGTACAATACGTTGGTGAAATATCGCCACTTAAGTTTGGGCTAACCTGCATAATTATTATTTTATTATATTATTAAATAATTTATTATAATTTATTAATTAACAAAATGCGTCTTCCATCACTGGAACCATCGACGGCGGTCTTACAAAGGATCTCTCCACTGCTTGAACCATACCGGGTGCTATTAGTGGTGGCAATAAAATTATATTTTTGTCACACGGCATTTTCTAATCGGTTTTTCTGGGAAATGGTTGCGTGTTGCGTTATCTCCTTTTACAACATTACCATCTACACTATGATACTTTATATCTCCAGAGTTTCATTTAAATCTGTAACCCCAAACTTCCATATTTCCGTAGTTCAATATGTATACTTATCCCTGTTTGAACGTTTAACCCTAATTAATATTAGTATAAATTTCAGATAAAAATGTCATCGAGCGGAAGGAATCCTTAATCGTGTCGTCGCCATGGCTTTCTCAACAAGTGGAAACGTGACGTTTTGCGATCTAAAAGAATTCAGCAAAGTCTTTCGCTCCTGCCACATCTACTTAAGTTTCGCAATATGCACAATGGGCACGATTTTGAATGGCATCAACATCTTCATTTTGAGCACCAAACAGATGCGCAATCCAACGAATCTCATTTTGACCGCTCTAGCAACAGCCGACGTGATTGTGATGCTCGAATATATGCCTTTTGCTTATTTGCAACATGAGAGCGCCTCGTATTTCACGTATAATTTCGCCTCGTTTCTTATTTTTCATGCAGTATTCACGAACGCTTTTCATTTTATTTCCTGTAGTTTGGCAATTATATTGGCTATTTGGCGATATGTAGCGGTTAAATTTCCACAAAATAATCAGAATTGGTGTCACGAAACTCGAACTAAGTACACGATATTGTTGACGAGCTTGTTTTGTGCTTGTGTGTGTTTTCCAATGCTCATTTCCATGCAAATCAATGTGCACAGTGCGTTTCGCAGCCCGACAGGACAAATTGTGTTCAACAAAAGTTTAATCAGTAATTACAGCGAGGTTC
>JABRWK010000134.1:145349-161149 GCA_013372445.1 Hypothenemus hampei | reverse complement strand
AAATTTTTTGAATAGTTTCAAAGAAGTGAAATGTTTATGAATACGTTGTAATTTGCTTGAAATTACCGCTTTTTACCGCTTTTTTAAATAAAGAATTTAATAGCAAAAACCGCCAATCGATATATTTATTCGTTTTTTAAGTTATATTTTTATAAGAAAATAGGCTTTCGTGACAAATAAAAGGTATCTATTATTCTAACAAATTAATTTAAAAAATGACATTTAATAAAATGGATTGTTTTTTATAACAGTTCGGTTTTTATTTTTTAACTTCATTTTCGTGTCCTATTAATCTAAAAGTTTTGATTGTCGAACATATTGTTATAACGTTGTAGTTAAACAAAAAAGCCTACAATAAGCTGTCTGTGTATTTTCAATGTTATGAAAATCCAGTAATTGCAGAGAAAATACAGTTTTAAGTTCCACAAAAAAAAATATTATTCGAAAAATGTCTTTAATCGACTACCTAAATGGCTTAAAGAAATTGGAAATGTTCGTCCTCTTCATCTTGTCTCATAATACCACGAAACCCGAAATCAATCAAATTAAAATTTTTTATCTGGCGTTCTATTTGCATCCAAATTGTCGCTTGTATCTTATACTCAGAGTATACCAGGGGCTTTCGAGGCTCAAAAACATTTGACAACTAACTTTGTTTCCTTGATAGTGAATGTAATTAAATTTTTTATGCAATTTAATTATAGTGTTACAAAATACCAAATGTTTTTTCAAATTTTCATCATCAAATTTATTTAAATTAAAATTACAATAAGCAAACATGCTGTTTTTTGTAATGGGAATCCTGCACTTGAAACTGTTGAAGAATATCAACAGTTTCTACAACTGTACAAGACCGAAAAGTTTCCCAGTATTAACGATTTATGTGAAATAGAAAATATTCTAGATCTGGTAAAAGAATATGCAATGATAAACAAGATGTTAATTAAGTACGTAGACGAACTCTAAGAAGTAAATCTTTGAAGAATTTTAAGATAAATTTCATATTAACACGGATCTGCAACGGTTAAGTCCTTGAGATAGGGGGGTGTTTAAATTAAAATTTTAATTTCGTTTTTTATTACATTTTTGGCGACAATCCAATAAAATTTTGCATGCCGGGAAAGTTAATGATGAGAAACCCAAATATTTAGGTACTTAATTTTTTTTGTTTTTTTGAATTCGCCAATCAATATATAGGCGAATATATTGCGGAAGGCGACAATTGTTTTCAATAAGTTTTGTAAATATTATTAGTTTATTATTAGTAATATTATTTAATTTTGTTATTTTGATAGTAAAACTTCAAACTTCAAATCCGTTTTTATTATAAATTAAACAACAAATTTTAATTTGAATACCCTGTATCTTGAAAACATGGGAATTGCAGACGCATGTTAATATGAAATTTATCTTAAAATTCTTCAAAGATTAACTCCTTAAAGTTCGTCTGCGTTCTTAATTGACATCCTGTATGTTGCGCTCCTAATTGCTTCATATCTTCCTTTTATTAACATCGGCTGCAGTATTTCAAATGCATTGAATTAGTGAATCCCGAGGGTCCACTTTTACCTTCTTTATTGAGCATATTTTGTATTTAAGTTCCATCGTGCTGATTGTACATTTAAATTCCGATGTTTATGGGAACATCTTCTATATAGCAATCTTTGTAATTCATTTTGTAAAACATTGAAGTAGTAGTCTCTTATGAGGCGATTATATACAAAATGAAAAGATCAATTAAATAACAATCAATCATATAACACCTACAACATCACAAAAATTTTAATTATGCTATAACTTGAAAATAAATGAAAATCTGATAAGAACGCATTAGTTTTTTTACATTTATTTTTTTTGTACAATATATTTTTGAAGTTTGATGCGATCCTTCCGATTCATCATGTAAATATATTAGAGTTTGCAATAATATGAAGTTTTTGTTTTTCAGGCAGCTTGGCCAAAATCTCTTTTCTTACATTAAAAGGATAATACCTCTAAAATTTTATCTCTAAATATTAACATTTTGATAGAAGCAGCTCTTCCCGGTTTTCTGTATTGAAAAATATATTCTTGTAATTCTCTAAGAAAATATTTTAGAAAATTGGACAAGTGATATTCTGATAGAGAATCAAACTCCCTACAAAAATGGTCCTTAGAAATAATTCGCTCAAAACGATCATTTCAAAGATATTAATACTCAAACTTGAATTAAAAATTTAATGTTAGAAACTCCCGCTTTATGTCAATAAGCGATAAAATCGTCAAGAAAAGTAAACAATACTAGTACGCAATTTCATAATATCAATGACAGTGACAAATTATTTGGATGCTTTTATGGCATATTGACATAAAGAGAAAATTTCCATCAAATTTTTAATTCAAGTTTAAGTAAGTATCTTTGAAACGATCGTTCTGAGCGAACTATTTCTAAGAATCATTCTTATAGAGAATTTGGTTCTTTGTTAGAATATCATTTGCCCAATTTTTGGAATATTTTCTTAGAGAGTAATAAAAATACAATATACAATATGTATATGTTTCAATATAGTAGAAAAGCGCTATGAACAACCTCAAAATGTTAATATTTCGAAATAAAACTTTAAAGATATTATCCTTTTAATGTAAAAAAGATATTTTGGCTAGGCTGCCTGAAAAATAAAAACTTCACATTTTTGCACACTACTGTATACAGGGTGCTTATTTCAAAACTTCCCACCCTTACTCTCTCGAAAGATGAGGGTTTTTTTAAAAATCGCTAAAATACGTCAAACATGATATCGGGGGTACAACTTTTCGTATAAAAAATTACTTTCTATTTTTCACCCTCTGCTCCTGGGGATTACAACCCTAAAAATCTTAAATGGAAAAGGGTGTCACATTATACCTCATTGTAAAGGTATTTCCAAACTGCATTTAAATGTGTAATTAGATTTTAAATTTATCGATTGGTTTTTGGAGAAAAAAACTACAAATAACCAAAAATTCAAAAATTAAATTTTTTTTTGCAAAAGTGATTAGGTTTTCGATACATGTTGTAAATAACTTTTCTCTTGGAAATGACGTCTTTAATCATTGGTTAGAAGTACCAAAATTATTTTCTTTACACTTTGTATGTATGTTCAATAAACATTTATGTAACTTTAACCAACAACTAAGGATGTATGTATAAGAACTACTAATACATTTGATTTTAAGTGCTTTAATAAATTAGTATTTAAAAAATACTATAATTTATAATTTGTGAGTTATTTTAATTATTAACGTCACATGAGACTATACCTTAGAATCTAAGACTTCGAATCTCATTAGGCAACACTCATTTAATTATTGCGCTTGATTTTAGTTGGATATGTTTTGTTTTTAATTATTATGGTATTTATCACCATACAGGGTGCTCAGTAGCAAATTTTGTTTTTTTAATTTGAAATCAAGTTTTTATTTGTTAAAATATTTTATTGAAAAGAATTGTAAAATAAATTTCAATCTCTGGAAAATCATTTGTGGAAAAGCGCATTCGCTAAATGCCGCCTGTCACATCGTACCACTTCTTTCAGACGATCTTGAAAATTGCGCATCACACGCATAACATAGCACGTGAGTGATGTTCTCTTTTAACAAATCTAAAGTGAGTGGTCCATTTTCATCAGCTTTTAATTTAAAGTATCCAAAAAACTGTCAAGGCGGCTCACAAAAAGTTCTAAATTTCATAGAGACGAACACATAATTGCCCCCCCCCATTTCACTATGTTGATTTTTATTTGTGGGAAATATCTTCAATTACAAGTTTATGACAATGTACCACCCACTTTCGATATGTTGAAAGGGAACATTTCTTGCAAGATTCATGCGATCATGCGTAAACGGAGCACACGTGCGATGCGCAGTTTTCAAGCTCGTCTGAAAAGAAATGGTACGATGTGATGTGCGTCATTTAGTGGATATGGTTTTCCCCAAATGATTTTCCAATTGCTTTTTTTTTGTTATTTCTTTCAAAATAAAATATTTTATTATAAATTAAAAAACAAAATTTGCTGTAGGATACCCGGTACTTACTAAGTTAATTACTTTATTTGGTATTTCTTAATATTAAAACACATACAATTACATCTAGTCAAATTCAGTCTCATCTTATCTCAGCTCCCCCTACAAAGATTTTAATGTTATTTTAATTCAAATTTTCTGTTATTATGCGATTTACATACCGGTTAAAAACCTTTTCTGGAGTAACTCATGCTTCAAAATTTAAAACTTTCTTCTTCTATAACTTTTTATTAATAAACATTTTTGGTGATTGTGACGTTAGGGTGGGTGCGATTTTTAAGAAGTTTTCAATTTTAATGAATAGTAAACGTCCTGAATAGTAGTTTACAACAAAAAAATACGGAATATTAATTTTTTTTTGAAAGGAAATAATAAAATGTCAACATTATGTGCTATTTTTGAATTATAATTTTCATTTCCAATAGATGAAGTGTCTTTTGGGACCCATAGAATGAATTACACTGCTAGGTGGAATAAAGTAAGGTAAGGTAAAGTAAGGTGAATGATAAAAATTGGGATGCTGGGTGGGGTAAATAAAACATGGTAATTATTTACTTTAGGTGTCACCGCTCCGATCTTTCTGAATTATTAATATGTTGTTTGTATAGTGATTCTATGCAACTTTTCTACCCTACCTTTTTACCTTACCTTGCCTTGCCTTGCCTTGCCTTACCATACCTTTTCTTACTTTACCTCATACAGCACCTCAATTCGCTCCACTGCTACCAAAAGACACTTCACCTATTGAAAATGTCATTTTTAACTTCAAAAATAACACAAAATATTGAAATTGTATTAATTTTTTTCTAAATTTTAATATTACGTTTTTTTTTGTTTTAAACTACTATTTAGGACGTCTACTATTCATTAAAATTGAAAATCTTAAAAATCGCACCTACTCTAACGTCACAATCACCATATTTTTTTACAAAATTTGATGGGCAGCCATTTTGAATTATTCTAAAGACAGTGCCGAAGTCAAACCGAAAAATAAAACTAGAAAGATGATTTTAGAATTTTGGCCATAAAAAAAAGCAAAGCAGGCTTTAGTTTTTAACTGATCGTGAATATGTTCTAAGATCGAGGTACAGGTGTTCCATAAAATAAAAAGAAATTAAAATCGTATGAAAAATTTAAAAATTACAGAGATATCCCGCTTTTAAGTGGACCATACTTCATTTACAAGGTATTTTTATGTAAGTGCGAAAGATTTTAGAGGGAAATTGCTGAGATTAGTCAAAAAAATCATATAAATACAATACCAGAAACGTTTTGTTTCTAAAAGTGTTTAATTTTCCTTCGCTTGTCCTTGATATAATTACNTTTATGTAATAAAATGTTTTTGGAAATATCTGGCAAATGGTTCACAATACGCAAAAAACGTTTATACATTTTTGATTGAGTATAAAATAAGCAATGCAAATTGGGAAAAAATACAATGGGTTGAAGTTGATACCACAAAATGCACTTTTTGAGCCACCCTGTATATATAAGTATGTACTTTCGAAAAAGAGTCTTTTCAATGTTTAACTTTTTGTACGAAACTTTTTCTTCTATTATGTACAGAGGCGATATATTTAGTGAGTACACATAGTACAATATCCCATTCGTAGTGAAAGAAATCCTCCGTATTTCAGAAAGTAGAGCCAATTCGGCCAATCTGTTATTATTTTCGTATTCAGGAGACCTCAATTACTTAAAATCAACCCTTAAACCCCACGCCGCAAAACTTTCATTCTTTTTTGTAGACACTGTGTAATTTGTAAATTATTAAATTTTTTATTTTTTTCTTAGAAACTAGACCGCGTTCGGACAAACGCAGAAACCATTTTTTTACAGATATTGTGAGGAACTTACCTGCATTTTTGAGAGTAAAGTAGCTCCCGGTCCTCGCAGGCTCCCCTGTTAGATAGGTTAATAAGCTGTGAAAAGGACTGTTTCCGAAAGAAACTAATTTTAGGACAGTAATAAATCATTTGCGATCCGGATTACCAGCATCGTTCATTGAACTTACCATGCAGATTTTATAATAAACTATACATTTTAAATCAGGAAAAATGAAAGTTTTATCAATCCAATAACGGGTGTTTTGCGCCGGAGAAAAACTAGGATCATATTAACGGTATTACTGCAGAAGTCATCAAAAATATTGTCATATGCAAATTTCCAGATGCCTCTCTTTTCCGCATGTCTGTGTAAATCGACCAAATCAACCTATATTTGAAGAGTTGCTGGATAGGATGTTCCATCGAAAATTTGCCATACAGTATTTCTCTTCTTACAATTAGAGGAAAGAATTTAAAAACGCGCCTATCTGTCGATTTTATTTTGGAGGGGAATACATTTTTTCGGTATTTCCAATCTGGTAGCTCCAACCCCTACCCTGTAATGACTTTCAGTCGTCAAATCTTAAATTACTTGGGGTATTGAGTGTCATTTTAAAGGGTGTTAAATTCTCTTTTCAACGACATCTAGTTTATTTTTATTTTTGATGAGTTGTTTACGTGACAAAAAGTCAATTGTTGAATAATTAGATTTGTTTTTATTGTAACCCTCTTCTTCTTCACTTACGTCTGTCAAAGCTAGATTAAAAAGGATTACAATAAATTCAAATACATTTCGCCATTCAAATTTCCAGATAAAAAGAAATTTCCAGAAAAAGAGAATGATTCAATAATACGGTTGCTGAAAATTCCTGCCGACACAGTTAGCTTTTCTGGATGTTGGATGTGTTATTCTCTGACAAATACGCTTTTAATATTAAAAAGCAAGGAACATTCGTCGGAAAAACAGATATTAACGGGAAAATTCTAGTTAGTATTGATTCGCCCACTCATAATATCACAAAATTCCAAACGGCGATCATTATCGTCTTCATTCAACTGAACTTGGTAGATTATGTGGAAATGAAATTTACATTTTCTATATACTGTTTGGATGGTGATACGTGAAATATCTGAAACATTAGATATTTTTTTGTACAATAAGATTTATAATAGTATAATCCCAAAATCGCCACCTCTATATTCGTATTTTCAATATTTTCTTTCTTACTTCGAATTGTTAAATATTGCCATTAAATCGAGTACCTAATTGAGAGATAAACATTCATTTAAATATTTTTTAATGAATAATCGAAAAGAAATGCAATTTCAATATTTTTTGCAATAGTATAAGCTATTTTAAATTTTTAATAAAAATCTTTGGTGGGTAGTTTTGCTACTTATATTTTTTTGAAGTTATTATTCAAACAATTTTTCCACATTTATAGAACTAAGTGTTCAAATTATAAATTAGGTGGTATTGAAAAGTGAATTTAATTTCCTCTAAAATAACACTTCGCTTACTAAGCTATTCGATTCAATATTTGAGGGGAAAAAAACATCTCCTAGTGAACATAGGAGCTACGGATTTGAAAATACCAAAAAGTGTATTTTTCTTCAAAATAAAATCGATGAATCTTAACCGTTTTAAACTTCATTCGCCTAAATAGAGAAATGTTGTGTGATAAGTTTTCAGTAGATAACACTGTATTCAATATTACTCTAATAATTTTTTTGTTCGTTTTTTTGGCAATAGAAGCGTAAGTATGTGAAGAAAAACAGATATGCTTTGAAACAACAAACAATTGCCGATATTAGAAGAATTATAACACGTTTTACAGGGTCTATGATAAGACGCGGCTGCATCTACTAGACCATTTAAGTTATAAACGTGAAATCAAAAATTTTATAATAAAACCAGAATTCAGAATTTTATTAAAATGATGCATTTCAAGATCTTTTAAATTCACTATAAAATGATTTTACATCAGTTCTATAGGAACTTTTAAACATACATACTTTTTAAATTTTTTGAATAGTTTCAAAGAAGTGAAATGTTTATGAATACGTTGTAATTTGCTTGAAATTACCGCTTTTTACCGCTTTTTTAAATAAAGAATTTAATAGCAAAAACCGCCAATCGATATATTTATTCGTTTTTTAAGTTATATTTTTATAAGAAAATAGGCTTTCGTGACAAATAAAAGGTATCTATTATTCTAACAAATTAATTTAAAAATGACATTTAATAAAATGGATTGTTTTTTATAACAGTTCGGTTTTTATTTTTTAACTTCATTTTCGTGTCCTATTAATCTAAAAGTTTTGATTGTCGAACATATTGTTATAACGTTGTAGTTAAACAAAAAAGCCTACAATAAGCTGTCTGTGTATTTTCAATGTTATGAAAATCCAGTAATTGCAGAGAAAATACAGTTTTAAGTTCCACAAAAAAAAATATTATTCGAAAAATGTCTTTAATCGACTACCTAAATGGCTTAAAGAAATTGGAAATGTTCGTCCTCTTCATCTTGTCTCATAATACCACGAAACCCGAAATCAATCAAATTAAAATTTTTTATCTGGCGTTCTATTTGCATCCAAATTGTCGCTTGTATCTTATACTCAGAGTATACCAGGGGCTTTCGAGGCTCAAAAACATTTGACAACTAACTTTGTTTCCTTGATAGTGAATGTAATTAAATTTTTTATGCAATTTAATTATAGTGTTACAAAATACCAAATGTTTTTTCAAATTTTCATCATCAAATTTATTTAAATTAAAATTACAATAAGCAAACATGCTGTTTTTTGTAATGGGAATCCTGCACTTGAAACTGTTGAAGAATATCAACAGTTTCTACAACTGTACAAGACCGAAAAGTTTCCCAGTATTAACGATTTATGTGAAATAGAAAATATTCTAGATCTGGTAAAAGAATATGCAATGATAAACAAGATGTTAATTAAGTACGTAGACGAACTCTAAGAAGTAAATCTTTGAAGAATTTTAAGATAAATTTCATATTAACACGGATCTGCAACGGTTAAGTCCTTGAGATAGGGGGGTGTTTAAATTAAAATTTTAATTTCGTTTTTTATTACATTTTTGGCGACAATCCAATAAAATTTTGCATGCCGGGAAAGTTAATGATGAGAAACCCAAATATTTAGGTACTTAATTTTTTTGTTTTTTTGAATTCGCCAATCAATATATAGGCGAATATATTGCGGAAGGCGACAATTGTTTTCAATAAGTTTTGTAAATATTATTAGTTTATTATTAGTAATATTATTTAATTTTGTTATTTTGATAGTAAAACTTCAAACTTCAAATCCGTTTTTATTATAAATTAAACAACAAATTTTAATTTGAATACCCTGTATCTTGAAAACATGGGAATTGCAGACGCATGTTAATATGAAATTTATCTTAAAATTCTTCAAAGATTAACTCCTTAAAGTTCGTCTGCGTTCTTAATTGACATCCTGTATGTTGCGCTCCTAATTGCTTCATATCTTCCTTTTATTAACATCGGCTGCAGTATTTCAAATGCATTGAATTAGTGAATCCCGAGGGTCCACTTTTACCTTCTTTATTGAGCATATTTTGTATTTAAGTTCCATCGTGCTGATTGTACATTTAAATTCCGATGTTTATGGGAACATCTTCTATATAGCAATCTTTGTAATTCATTTTGTAAAACATTGAAGTAGTAGTCTCTTATGAGGCGATTATATACAAAATGAAAAGATCAATTAAATAACAATCAATCATATAACACCTACAACATCACAAAAATTTTAATTATGCTATAACTTGAAAATAAATGAAAATCTGATAAGAACGCATTAGTTTTTTTACATTTATTTTTTTTGTACAATATATTTTTGAAGTTTGATGCGATCCTTCCGATTCATCATGTAAATATATTAGAGTTTGCAATAATATGAAGTTTTTGTTTTTCAGGCAGCTTGGCCAAAATCTCTTTTCTTACATTAAAAGGATAATACCTCTAAAATTTTATCTCTAAATATTAACATTTTGATAGAAGCAGCTCTTCCCGGTTTTCTGTATTGAAAAATATATTCTTGTAATTCTCTAAGAAAATATTTTAGAAAATTGGACAAGTGATATTCTGATAGAGAATCAAACTCCCTACAAAAATGGTCCTTAGAAATAATTCGCTCAAAACGATCATTTCAAAGATATTAATACTCAAACTTGAATTAAAAATTTAATGTTAGAAACTCCCGCTTTATGTCAATAAGCGATAAAATCGTCAAGAAAAGTAAACAATACTAGTACGCAATTTCATAATATCAATGACAGTGACAAATTATTTGGATGCTTTTATGGCATATTGACATAAAGAGAAAATTTCCATCAAATTTTTAATTCAAGTTTAAGTAAGTATCTTTGAAACGATCGTTCTGAGCGAACTATTTCTAAGAATCATTCTTATAGAGAATTTGGTTCTTTGTTAGAATATCATTTGCCCAATTTTTTGGAATATTTTCTTAGAGAGTAATAAAAATACAATATACAATATGTATATGTTTCAATATAGTAGAAAAGCGCTATGAACAACCTCAAAATGTTAATATTTCGAAATAAAACTTTAAAGATATTATCCTTTTAATGTAAAAAAGATATTTTGGCTAGGCTGCCTGAAAAATAAAAACTTCACATTTTTGCACACTACTGTATACAGGGTGCTTATTTCAAAACTTCCCACCCTTACTCTCTCGAAAGATGAGGGTTTTTTTAAAAATCGCTAAAATACGTCAAACATGATATCGGGGGTACAACTTTTCGTATAAAAAATTACTTTCTATTTTTCACCCTCTGCTCCTGGGGATTACAACCCTAAAAATCTTAAATGGAAAAGGGTGTCACATTATACC
The DNA here is from genome assembly GCA_013372445.1 of Hypothenemus hampei. NCBI lineage: Eukaryota > Metazoa > Arthropoda > Insecta > Coleoptera > Curculionidae > Hypothenemus > Hypothenemus hampei. Next base: position 150,377 of record JABRWK010000134.1, on the reverse strand, counting down.
TCATTGTAAAGGTATTTCCAAACTGCATTTAAATGTGTAATTAGATTTTAAATTTATCGATTGGTTTTTGGAGAAAAAAAACTACAAATAACCAAAAATTCAAAAATTAAATTTTTTTTTTGCAAAAGTGATTAGGTTTTCGATACATGTTGTAAATAACTTTTCTCTTGGAAATGACGTCTTTAATCATTGGTTAGAAGTACCAAAATTATTTTCTTTACACTTTGTATGTATGTTCAATAAACATTTATGTAACTTTAACCAACAACTAAGGATGTATGTATAAGAACTACTAATACATTTGATTTTAAGTGCTTTAATAAATTAGTATTTAAAAAATACTATAATTTATAATTTGTGAGTTATTTTAATTATTAACGTCACATGAGACTATACCTTAGAATCTAAGACTTCGAATCTCATTAGGCAACACTCATTTAATTATTGCGCTTGATTTTAGTTGGATATGTTTTGTTTTTAATTATTATGGTATTTATCACCATACAGGGTGCTCAGTAGCAAATTTTGTTTTTTTAATTTGAAATCAAGTTTTTATTTGTTAAAATATTTTATTGAAAAGAATTGTAAAATAAATTTCAATCTCTGGAAAATCATTTGTGGAAAAGCGCATTCGCTAAATGCCGCCTGTCACATCGTACCACTTCTTTCAGACGATCTTGAAAATTGCGCATCACACGCATAACATAGCACGTGAGTGATGTTCTCTTTTAACAAATCTAAAGTGAGTGGTCCATTTTCATCAGCTTTTAATTTAAAGTATCCAAAAAACTGTCAAGGCGGCTCACAAAAAGTTCTAAATTTCATAGAGACGAACACATAATTGCCCCCCCCCATTTCACTATGTTGATTTTTATTTGTGGGAAATATCTTCAATTACAAGTTTATGACAATGTACCACCCACTTTCGATATGTTGAAAGGGAACATTTCTTGCAAGATTCATGCGATCATGCGTAAACGGAGCACACGTGCGATGCGCAGTTTTCAAGCTCGTCTGAAAAGAAATGGTACGATGTGATGTGCGTCATTTAGTGGATATGGTTTTCCCCAAATGATTTTCCAATTGCTTTTTTTTTGTTATTTCTTTCAAAATAAAATATTTTATTATAAATTAAAAAACAAAATTTGCTGTAGGATACCCGGTACTTACTAAGTTAATTACTTTATTTGGTATTTCTTAATATTAAAACACATACAATTACATCTAGTCAAATTCAGTCTCATCTTATCTCAGCTCCCCCTACAAAGATTTTAATGTTATTTTAATTCAAATTTTCTGTTATTATGCGATTTACATACCGGTTAAAAACCTTTTCTGGAGTAACTCATGCTTCAAAATTTAAAACTTTCTTCTTCTATAACTTTTTATTAATAAACATTTTTGGTGATTGTGACGTTAGGGTGGGTGCGATTTTTAAGAAGTTTTCAATTTTAATGAATAGTAAACGTCCTGAATAGTAGTTTACAACAAAAAAATACGGAATATTAATTTTTTTTTTGAAAGGAAATAATAAAATGTCAACATTATGTGCTATTTTTGAATTATAATTTTCATTTCCAATAGATGAAGTGTCTTTTGGGACCCATAGAATGAATTACACTGCTAGGTGGAATAAAGTAAGGTAAGGTAAAGTAAGGTGAATGATAAAAATTGGGATGCTGGGTGGGGTAAATAAAACATGGTAATTATTTACTTTAGGTGTCACCGCTCCGATCTTTCTGAATTATTAATATGTTGTTTGTATAGTGATTCTATGCAACTTTTCTACCCTACCTTTTTACCTTACCTTGCCTTGCCTTGCCTTGCCTTACCATACCTTTTCTTACTTTACCTCATACAGCACCTCAATTCGCTCCACTGCTACCAAAAGACACTTCACCTATTGAAAATGTCATTTTTAACTTCAAAAATAACACAAAATATTGAAATTGTATTAATTTTTTTCTAAATTTTAATATTACGTTTTTTTTTTGTTTTAAACTACTATTTAGGACGTCTACTATTCATTAAAATTGAAAATCTTAAAAATCGCACCTACTCTAACGTCACAATCACCATATTTTTTTACAAAATTTGATGGGCAGCCATTTTGAATTATTCTAAAGACAGTGCCGAAGTCAAACCGAAAAATAAAACTAGAAAGATGATTTTAGAATTTTGGCCATAAAAAAAAGCAAAGCAGGCTTTAGTTTTTAACTGATCGTGAATATGTTCTAAGATCGAGGTACAGGTGTTCCATAAAATAAAAAGAAATTAAAATCGTATGAAAAATTTAAAAATTACAGAGATATCCCGCTTTTAAGTGGACCATACTTCATTTACAAGGTATTTTTATGTAAGTGCGAAAGATTTTAGAGGGAAATTGCTGAGATTAGTCAAAAAAATCATATAAATACAATACCAGAAACGTTTTGTTTCTAAAAGTGTTTAATTTTCCTTCGCTTGTCCTTGATATAATTACATTGGTAGTATCCGTGAATCGCATTCTTGACACGACGTTTAGAGTAAAAAACCCCGAAAGGCAACCTCGCATTTCGTTGCCAACTTCACTCTATACCCTGGTTGGCGGGGCCGTTTGAATCATTCAGTTTTGTCTTGTTCGAAGCACAAGGACGTGTTATAAGCGATTATTTTTGGAAATCAGTGTATACACATTTCAAACAAAATGCCTAAACGTAAAAGGAGTGATAGCATGCAGAAGACCGACATCAAGCACCTGCAAAAGAAACTCAGGAAGATTCAAGAGAAACTAAGGCGTCTAGAGTCGAGCGACTCTTCGGACGAGGAAACTTCCGGTGACATGTCGTCCCGGGAATGTTCAGGTAGGAAGAAACATGGCTAATAATCGCCCTAATAACACTTGTTATTAAGGGAGAATTCTATTGCAAAGGGCTAATAAGTTTTTCCCTTACATTTAAAGAGCCAAATCATGCGATTCTGGCAAACTGGGTTGCAAGCGCAGCCGCCATCTTGGTTCACCAGAACAAACAACAAGAGACAATAAAATTTACTTTTCTTTAAGGTTCTAGCGTAGTGCGAGAGGTGGATCAATCAAATGAACTGGGAAACGTAAGCGTGGAGCCGAATACCGAGATAAATTTCGACCTTTTTGGTAGCAAACCATCAACAAATTCGGGAATTGGGCCACCGATACATGACGAAATAGCTGTTCGCTGGTCCGTAGTGCTGCAGGGGGGATTACCAAACGCTCAAAGGAATGAAATATTCGAGAAATACAAAATTCCTGGAAACTGTCTCAGCTTACTGCCTCCAAAAACAAACGAAGAAGTGTTACCATGTTTAACAGAAGCAGCAGTAAAACATGACAATTTTATTTCGGCCTTACAAATGCAATTGGGGCATGGGCTATCCGTAATAGCAACAGTGATAACACAAGCTCTGGAGACAGCAGAACAAACCGAAAATGTCAAAGTCCTGGGAGAGGCGTGCCAAATTTTCGCTAATGTTCATAACGCGCTCTCAGTGCATAGGAAATATAAGATTACCCCCCATCTGCACCCGGACTGCGCTAAAATAGCGAAAACGATCAAATTAGATCAAAAGCTTTTTGGTACAGACTTTCACGAAGTGTTTAAAAACGACCAAGCCATGAAGAAAACGAGTGGGGAATTAAGGAAACATAACACATACCTGACACACAAAGTATCTGCCGGCACGTCAGGAATACAGTCAAGACCGCAGTCTTTAAACTACCAGCGACCACGATACAAGGGTCGGTTCAAAGAAGTGAAAAAGGAGGGGAGGAGATCGAGAGAAAGGAGCAAAATAAGGAACAACAAGAGAGGACATCTCTACACCAGACGGGTTTAAGTGATAACATCCAGGTACGACAATATGCAGGCCGGCTTAAATATTTTTCCTACGCGTGGAAACAGCTTACCGACAACAACACAATTTTAAAATGGCTAAGGGGGGTTCCTCTTAATTTTCATACTCGCCCCAGACAACTCTATGAACCCAGAGTCCACATTCCTCAACATCAATACAGCGAATACAATACAGCAATAAAAAAACTAATTGACATAGCAGCGATATCCAAATGCGAACCAACAAGGTATCAATTTTTATCTCCCTATTTTTTAAGGAAGAAACCAAACGGGGATTACAGATTTATTCTTAATTTACAAAAGTTAAATACTCACTTACTAGCGCCCCACTTTAAATTAGAAGATCATAGGACAGCTCTTAAACTGATAAATCCAGGAGATTATTTAGCAAAAATTGACTTTAAGGACGCTTACTTATTAGTTCCTGTTGGGGAGTCATTTAGAAAATATTTAAGGTTCCGTTTTGGAAACTGTCTTTATGAGTTCAATGCATTACCTTTCGGCTTAAACATTGCACCATTTCTTTTCACAAAAATTCTTAAACAAGTGGCCGGCCATCTCAGGAAATCAGGAATACGCTCAGTTTTCTACTTAGACGATATCCTAATCATCGCCAGAACTGAAAAACAGTGTAGGGAAAATATCGAAGTTACAATTAACCTGCTACAAACCCTAGGGTTTTTGATAGATTTTGGAAAAAGCTCCTTAAAACCGCATCAGTCTGTCTGTTTTCTAGGTTTTGAATATGATTCTGTACGCATGTCACTACGATTACCCGAAGCAAAAGTAGCGCACTTACAAAAATTAATTCAGGACTTTAAGTTGAAAAGTCATTGCAAAGTCAGATTTTTTGCTCGGCTAATAGGGAAATTGGTGGCTTCATGCCCGGCTACAAAATATGGCTTTGTACACCTAAAACCTTTAGAGCGCATCAAACAAGCCATGATTAAAGCTGATAACTTAAATTATAACAGGCGCATGGAAATTTCCACACGTTGTAAAAAAGAATTAACTTGGTGGGAGGGTCATGTGGGCTCCGGGAAAGACATGAAACCAGAAAATTTTCCCTTAGAGATTTTTTCGGACGCGTCTTCTTCGGGCTGGGGTGCTTCTTATAACAAGAAGTCGTTTCACGGGTTTTGGAACGCAGAGGAAAGGG
>JABRWK010000134.1:124146-145082 GCA_013372445.1 Hypothenemus hampei | reverse complement strand
TTAATTTATCCAACGGCAGAATTATTCATTTGTTATTATGTGTTGCTACGCAACAATGGTCCTAATTTGTCATTGTCAAATTGTATTTAAAACATTTGAGTATTTTAAGTATTTTTTTAAGCTACAAGTGCCATTCATCGAAGAGCGGACTTGTACTTAGAATCAAATGGTGGTATTTTTGAGAATTACTAGTGAATATATGCTAACAATAATCCTTAATTTATAATACAAAAAATATAATAAAAATTTTGAACTTACCCCCGTATTTCTGTAATGGTTGAGAATAGGACCCATGTCTATAGGAACTTTTATGCTTATTTTGGGTCATAGAATACGTACCTGAAATATTGGCATATCCTCCTGAATCACCCTGTATTATTATTATTTTGTATTTTTTTAAACAACCATAAATTTTAATTTCGAATGTTTTCTGGGAAATTACATTTCCTTTAACTACATTATAGTATACATAAATATTTTCGCTTGAGGAATCTATGGTAGAATTTTGTACAGACCATTTAGAGACCCTGTATATTTTTTTACCACTGTTTTCAATTTTTTTAATGCTTTTTTTTGTTATTTTCAGGTTTTTTAAACGTTTTTTTTTCTTTTTAGAAAAAATATCAAATATATAAAAATTGTGTGAATAAGGAGACAACGCTTAGAGATTAGCAAAAAAAATTCAAATTAAAAAAAATTGAGCTAGACCACTTTTCCTTTGAAAGGTGCAATTGTATTTAAAACTTTGCATTAATATAATTATGAAAATTGAAAAATAAGAAATTTAGAAGCAAAACTAGAAATAATAAGCCGAATAAAGAAATACATTAAAGACGGTTTGTAATAATAAACTAGAATTTGGAGCGGATAAGTGAGGGCAACTGTGAAAGTTTTCTCAGCCCTCTTGCGTAAATGTTTATTATTATAGTTTATCGTTAAGAATAAAATTATATCTGGAATAATCCAATAAGTATTTAATGCTTTTCTGAATTAAACTTCCTACGTAGTTACTATACATACATATATTCCTCTAGTAGGACTAACATGTCTTATGTTATCATTAAAATTAAATTATAAACTTTCCATAAGAGATTCCTTTTGAAAAAATTGTATAGGCTTTTTATACTATTTATGAGCAGATGGAATGAAATCACAACTGTACTGACTTTAAGGCAAATCAATTCCATACACTTTTCGAACTTCTAGACCAGCTTGTCATATAAAGTTCTCGTTAATTAAATGTAGCCCTTGTATAGATTTGTTAAAGCTGGGTTGACTTATACAGGGTGATTCAGAAAGAATGGGTCAACAAGAAACTGGAGATATTAGACATAAAAACGATTTAACTAAACTTACCTTAGTACAAAAGTTGATAATAACCTAGATACAGGGCGTCAAAGTTGAAAAAATAAATCACATTTTCTTTAATATCTTTCGACTGCTTCGAAATAAACTCATGAAATGTCGTATACGGGGGTTGTGTAGGATGATGAATTCAAATTTATCGACGATTTGGGTGCATCTTCTAGAGGGCGCCACCGGCAATGTTTTTGACCTCTTTAAACCGTTGCAACTTTTTTGTGCTATCCTGTATGCCATTTTGAACTACAAAAATCGATTCTTCCATCTTTTCTGCTTAACCCTAATCACTCATTAGGGGTCTGAAAGACCCCTACTTTAATTTCAAATTTAAATTTTAAATTTAAAGTAAAATTTGGCTGAGACTGTGTTTGATATAGGACATGTGGTATAGAAAAAAAAAAGAAAAAAAAGAAAAAAAAATTAAAAATCTTAAATTTTCAGAATTTTTTACACGTTCTTAAATAAATTTTACATCATAAAGTTATGTGCATCGTATTGTCTTTATACTATATTTTGTCTTAGAATTTTTGTAAAGTTGATATCTGGTGTATAATAAGTTTTAGAATGGTCCAAAGTTGATTGGGGTCTACATGACCACATGTGAGGTATGTGTAATTTTTCCGAGGTGTGCGTGATTAGGGTTAAATAAGTATACCTGCTTGAACTCGCTAGGAGCAATGGTTTTCGAGAAAAACGCATCTAAAGCTGAAATGTTTGCAAATTATCGGAGGGCTAGAATAACTTTTTTCAGTTATCTTACTTTTTATACGCAAAAACATAGAAATAACCCTTCAAAGTTTAATAACTGTTAGTTTTAAGTCAAAATAGTCAGAGTAATGTAAAAACAAAAAATTTTTTTTTGACTTAACAATAGCTCTAGCTTCACTGTGATCGCGCTAAGTAATACGACCATGATAACGGTACATACAGGGTCCCATCGACTGTTGAGGCTATAACGGGCTAAGTGCCACAGAGCTGTTGTTAATAATAGTAATTATTAATAATGTTCTACTGGTACAATATTTGGTATTGTACAAAAAGTAATTTTAATTGGTTAATTCTTCAAAGAATGTTCGATTACACAGGCCTACAAGGTATTTCCTTTTTGAATTTTGAAAATGGATTCTTATAGATTTTAGTGTGCTGATTACGAAAAAACTAGAGGAAATGGACCTATTACATCACCATATAATACGGTATATCCATTTAAGTTGAAACTTTATGAGAATAATTTTAAGTCGTATACGAGGTATGTCAAAAACTATGAAAAAATTGTGTAACTCAAAACCAACTTTTTGGCACTAAGCCAAATTGATTAATTGAATTGAATTGAATTGAATTTGAATTGATGTCCAACTTTCATATATCGCAAGATAATCATAGTTTGCTATATAGGTTATACCCAAAAAAGCATTATTATAGAAATACAAGGTGTTAAAGTTGTCTTAAAAAATTACAAATTAATTAATTTCTCCTAAACCGCTTGATATATTTTATTGCAATTTTGTAGGCATTACTCATATCAGACAACTAATTTGTTGAAACTAAAAACTAAATTTTTACGGTAAAAATGGCGTACGTACATGGTATAACGTTAGATATGTTTAAAGACAAAAAACGTACGCTGCTGGTTCTTCTGGAAGTAAAAATCACATTTTTAGTTCCCGTTTAATTTTGAATAAAAAAGTTTCTTGCCTTTTCTGGTCAAAAACACCCTGTCTTTGAATAAAAACATGAAAATTGTCTTATTCATAAGCTGCTCAAGTTTATTTGATTGAAGAAATAAGCAAAAAAATAATAATTTAATTAATTAATTTTATAACCGTTGCTCATAACTTAATCCACTAACTTAGATGAACTTTTGACACCTATAACACCATCGAAATAATTTATTCGGAGAGTTCCGATCATTGCGGAGTGTTTCGCAATCCTTTGTACTTGGTCTTCTTGTGTCTGTACTGTAGTAACATACACTTGTTCTTTGAGGAACTTCTATGCGAAAAAATTAAATACTCTCAGATAGAAGGACCTTGGAGGCGATGCAACTGGTCCTTTTGTAGGTAAATAAACAATATGATTTTGAGTGTTATCTAACAGACCAATCGAGCGGTCAGGAAAATTTGTGTCACACCAGCCGTGAACATTTACCCCATAATAAACCGGTGCTACATCGATTTGTAACCATATTTCTTGTCTCACGTTGAGAGGAATATGCTCTAAATAATTGGCCATTTCATTGTCCAAGAAATTTAAAAAAAGGTTGGCGTTAATATGGCAAGGCAAAAAATGTGAACGAACTAAATTACCCCTAAAACACCTAGGCAGACATTTACACGAAATTCTTACTGAAAAGTATGCGATCTAATTTTATGTGGATTTTCACATGCCCATATGTGTTGGTTGTAGAAATTTACTACTCCTCATTGGATTAGTCGTTTAGGTAACATACAAAACCATTTCGTTTACTTATCTAGAGAATCCAGTTGCATTTTTTTTTTTTCTCAAATGAAATAAACGTGAGCAGCTTATGTATTAAGATTCTTTTCATTGTTTTATTCAAAAACGGTGTGTTTACCGAGAAAAAAACAAAACATCTTTTTTATTCAGAATTGATTAGGGACTAAAAATGTTATTTTTATTTCGAGAAGAACTAGCGGCGTACGTTTTTTTTTCTTTAAATATATTCAACGTAGTTCTCGTATATACGTCACTGTTAAAACTAAAAATTAAATTTTTACTGCAAGAAGTAGTTGTTTGATATGATTAACGCCTACAAAATTGCAATAAAATATGTATGTAAAACTGTTTAGGTGAAGTGAATAAATTTATAATTTATTAAGACGACTTTAACATTTTGTATTTCTATAATGAAGTATTTTTGGAGTATAATCTATATAGAAACCTACGATTACTTTTCAATATAGAAATTGTAGTTATAATTTCTCTATTATCAAAATCTGAGACACCCTGTATATCGTTGATCTCCATCGATACGGAACATCCATAAATCCATACATAAATAGAACATCCTTTATATCAAACAAATATCCATGAAACATTTTCTATGAGAATAAGAATTATTTTTCTAACTAATTATTGTGCTATCGTCCTTAAATGGAAATTTCAATCGTTTTGTTTCCCATCAAATATCCATTTCCAATCAATGCAAGTAAACTAACTCCATATGTTAATGTACGCACTGATTAGATATTTGTTGCATTCCCTTCACTAATTAGCTACCTCTTGTCATTATGTTCGATTGATTTATTCGCTGGAACGAATGTCGTCTACAAGTAAACCTTAGTTTGTTAACCAGAGCAAGGAGAAGAAGCTTTTACTTTACATCTTATTATTAGAGCTAAATTGCATTTATTAAAGTCAACACAAATGGAGCTATTTTAAGCATTAACTTCGTATGACCATTCGTTTCAGCCTATAAAACATGATTCAATTCTTTTCGCTGATATAAGTGCCACTGAATGTTAAATTTCATTATTTTTGTTTTGAATGTAGGGGAAATTTATTAACTAAAGCGGCTTTTAAATAACATTTCTAAACATCTAAATGTTAATATGATTGCGTGCTATTGTAGGCGAAAAATGTTTATTTAATTCGGCGACTGAAAAAATGCCGAACACATAAACATCATTTCTCTGATGTTCGGTGAAAAATGAGTATTCCCCAAAAAAACGTTTTAGTGCGTAATGTTTTAGATTCCGTCAAAGTTTATTTGTCCTGATGATGTAATTAATTAATCAACGAAAAACGTGGTTGTGGCTTTTGTTTCGCTGGAAATCTCTACACTCTTCTGTGCAATTTTTGCTTTATTAAAATCATTCGACTATAACATACATATGTAAGTCCAGAACAAATAATGATAAATCCACAAAATATTGGCTACACATTTGGAATATTCCAGATAAAATTCAGTGTTCATTAAACCGGGTGCGTTAATTAATATTGCCTCCGGTTCAATTATGATCGAATGACACCTGTCAAAACAACCTTAATAGTTGCATTAGTTTAACAAATATGTTGCTTACGTAATCAAGTCACCTTACCATAGTTGTTGATTATTCATACGACATGTTTAATTATACCCTGCTCGGCAAAGGAAGGGGACATTATAAAAATATCTACGTATAACACCATACGTAAATATTCCATACGAATCTATATAGGGCGATTCACGGTCAATAGTATATTACACGTTTGTGGAAGAGGGTTCACACAATCGGCTTGAAACTTTGGCTACTTACTTATTTTACTTTATGCGTCCAAAATATTTTCACCAACACAGCGTTGCCGTTTTTATAGAAAGTAGTATCAACTTTGATATTTCAATGAAAACCGAAAACTGTTGTAACTCAAAAAATTCTTCTTTAGTGTTTTAATCATCCAAGAATTGGTCATAACCCTAGAAGTATCTTAGAAAAGTATTATAACTATTTGACAACTAAAAACGACCAATTTTTATATCCAATGTTATACAGCAACACATAATTTGTACACTATTCAAATGTTTATTGAAGTGTTTCTCAAAACTATTATTTTTGAGTTACGACATTTTTTGTTGAACGTGTCGAAATGAAATGCTATGTTTTTAATACATTTTCAAAATAACCATACATTAATGGTCATCTTTTGTTCATGCGTTTTTACTCCTATATAATTTTCGAAATATTTAAAAATTTCTTATTGTTAGTTTCAAGCTGAAAAATGTCGCCTTCATTAAGCCATGTTGTTTTGTACTTTAAGTTTGCAAAAAATGAAAATTTGACAATAGTGTACAAAATACCAACTTGATCTGTTCCAATAAAAAATCAATACAAAATCATACAGGGTGAACACAAATTGTAGTTATAGTGTTCCTATCATTTCCGTGATGTCAATTTTTTTTAAATAGAACATCCTATATTTTATCGAAAAGTCTTAGAAACCAATAAATTTGATTTCAAATAACGTATAACATTCCTATATCTAAATCTTGAGGTTTCAGAGATAAGGACACTTGTGTGTTAAAATATTTTTTCTATAAGGCTGTGATATGCCATGATATTTAAACGATGTTACAATTGTTTTTACAATTTGACAGTACACCTTAATACGAATGAATGAAAATAATTAGACCAACGCATTTATTTATTCTACATGGATAGTGTTTTTAAGTTGTACTCAGACAATTTGACCACGATATTGACATACAAAAAAAAACAAACATTAAGAACAAGTTTAGTGATTTAATGGAACTACTAAGTTAGTCAACTAATGTAGATGTTCGAAATCTATTGTTATCAATACATTTTTGTGACACAGCATTTGAAGCTTTTCCAACGAGTCGTCTGTTAAGACATTCCTGAATATGCAGAAATGCACCAGTCTCATGGCCGCTCCAATTCCAAGTTCTCTTAGTTTTGGATTTCTATTTTTGGGAAACCATACAAAATAGGATGTACCAAATAACATCTGTTACAAAAGCTTCAAATGCTGAGCTATGAAAATGCAACTTGTATATTGATAACGATATTAGGCTTTTCGAACATCAGCAGTAGTTGACTGAATTGAGTAGTTTCATTAAATCAATAAACCTGTTGTTTTTATTTCCTGTTTTTTTTTTGGTATGAGCAATATTCTACAACGCCAACTATGTCAATAGTATACCATATACCTGTTAAAAACTAGAATACCTCAAATTTTCAAAAATCAACTTACAATTAGTGAAGTTTTATGCCGTTGAAAAGTACATAAAAATACTTTTTTAATAGCACCACAACCAAGTATAATTTCCATTTAAAAAATTGTTAATTTGATTAATGACTTATTGTCATAAATCAAAAATGATAGGTCAGTGTACTAAATTGAATAACCCTTCAATTGAAGATTTCACTAATCTACAAATTTTATATTTACAGTTTTTTTGTGAAACCAACGCCAAGATAGCTAAAGAAAATCATACAAAACCTTTTTAATTTGATTTCGGTATTGTCTTTGAAATAATTCAAAATAATTGTTTTCTAAATTTCGTTAATAAAAGTTTTTCCATTAAAAAATTACAAAACAATGAAATTTTAAATTTGTACCATCAAGACGTAATAATTGCTGTCCAAGAGGGTAGAGTGTGAATAGTATAATAAAAAGCTGACCACTTGTTTTGTCACGGAAACCAATTTTATTTTGATCTAAAAATAAATAAAACATTTCTTGATAGTGTAAGTGAAAGTTTAATTATTTTTGTTGGTGTTAAAATTCGGAAATGGATTACCAATTAACTTTATGGAAAAAAATTGAAATTGTTGCGTCTTTCTGGTGATTATGATAGAAGTGAAAGGGAAGTGTATAAAATATTCAATACGAAATATCCTAATCGTTCCCCAATTAGTAAAATTATAACGAACAGAATAAACTGTACATTTAATGAACCTGGAGCCGTAACTAAATATTAAAAAAAATCGTCCGAGAAACAGAAATCAAGACGATAGAGAAATCATAATTTTAAATTATTTTGCTAATAATTCAAGTGCTAGTTTGAGAATAGTAGATTTGGATTTGAATGTGCTCAGAAAAAATAGTTGTCGTTGTTTGAAAAAGAATAAAATTAAACTTTTTAAACCAAAATTTTTGCAAACTTTACGAGGAAACGAGGCCAGAATATTGGAATTTTGTTCATGGGCACAAGGAGAGTATTAAGATAACGAAAGTTTTTTCAAATGTATCCTATTCAGTGACGAAGAAACATTCACAACTAACAGGATAGTCTCCTTTCAAAATTCTAGATTTCCTTCTCATGAAAATTCACGTTGGGTTGTCAACTGCAAGAGTTAGTATTCCCAAAGAGTAAATGTTCGGTGCAGAATAATCCATGATAAGTTTATCGGTCCATATTTTCTTCAAGGCAACATGAGCGCTACAACTTTTTTAAAACTAGTAAAATTTGAGTTATTGCATACAATTGAAAGTCTTCCACTATTATACAGGAATAACATGTACTTTCGTCGCATGCGATAATTCATTTCTTATTAAATCTAAAAAAAATGCACTATTTATATTTCTCTGAAAAAAAATTGACCGAGAAGCTTTTGATTACTTATTTTGCACTACATACTTACTCTTTGGGATTATTGAGTTTTGCAGTTGGTAATCAAACATGGTTTGAGACCACAATCTAAAATTAAAAAAAAAAACTATTCCGTTAATTATGAATGTTGCTTCATCACTAAATAAGATATATTTTCAAAAATTTTCGTTATCTTTTACCTATAAAGAAAATTCTAATCTTCTGTTCTCGTTTCCTTGTAAAGTTTGCAAATATCTTAGTTTAAAAGGCTTAATTTTATTACTTTTCATACAACGATGAATGATTTTCCTGGGTACATTTAACCTTTAATTGCATGAATATTAAAAAATAGCCAAAAGAAAGAATGAAATAAGTTGATTTTGTCTTAAGTTACATAGAAAAATTGGTTATAAATGTACAATTTATCAAATATGATACACTATGCACTTAAGGGTTAAATACAAACATGCTGCTTTCAAACTAGCACGTGGATTATTAGCAAAGTGGGTATCTTTGTTATTATTAACTTTAGGTATAACATAAATTTAGGTAAATCGTATTATATTTTCATCAGGAATCCATCTATGCTCTGTGTCCCATTACTTAAGGACCACTTTGAATATGTACATTTCATATATTCTCTTTTAATGTAATTATTTACATTCTAAAATAATGAACGAAATCCATAATCAATAAAAAACAATATAAAATAATAACAAAACTAATTCATAGACAGATTAAGAAATATCAAGAATTTCCGTTTTAGAGTTATATGCATTTCCTTTAACTATACATCATGTCATACAAAAAAACTTTTATTTTGAAATTAACTTACTCAATAATAGCTCGATAAAAGCACAAACAAAATCAAGAATTTTGAAAAAAGTATTTTGGGATATTTATTTTTATTATTCAAGGTGTTTGAATTTATACAAAAAATAACTCAAACACGATTTGGAATTAATTTTTACTACAATTGATTCCAAGCAAACTCAATACAATTGAGTTCAGAGCACCTCGGGGGAAGTAGCAAATGAGGAATACCCTGATTTTCTCTAGCCTTTGTACCTGCCGGATCAATGTGAAGTTGTGTAACAGAAAATCATAAGCACGCGCATATTCAAAAATTTCTTTATTTTGAATTGAAAAAAACATCCTTATTGAGATTTCTTTTTCCTTACCATTTCTTTTTTCGACTCTCAGTGACTCTCGGCTTAATTTTCTGCTAGCAGCATATAATTTTTGATCCGAATAAAAATGATTGGATAATTTGTTTCTGTTTATTATAGTACGATTAATATTTAATAAATCTATTGTACCCTTGACGTTACAAAACCGATCTTGTCATTTCGACTCCCAGTTTTTATATCAGGACTATTCTTTTGTGACGATTCCTTTATAACCCTTCATAGGTGACCAAATTTAGTAATAGATTTGAAAAAACGACATTTCCGTTTCTGACGAATTATTAATTTATAACTGTAAAATAAATTATGTATATGAGAATTGAAATTCTAAAACTGTGAAAAGAATTGCGGCTGTTACTAATTAATTTATCTCGTATTATAAAACTCAATTGACAGAATATGACATTTGACGACAGAGTGACCCAGACATTTTTTTAAACTTGAATACTGTAAATAATAAATATACCGTATGGGCCATAATTGTAGCAATAAGTAACTTTTTCAAAATAATAATTATAAGAGTGCCCGACCACGAACCTGGTTACGTGAAATAAGATTATTTTAAGTTTATCAATTTATTGTATCATTTAAGGTAAATATTACCAAAAATTTTATTTATTAAGACATTTTTTCAAAAATTTCTTTGTCAAAAGTATAATAACGCATCAAAACTTTATAAAAGTTTTGGCCCGAATCAGAATATAATAATATTGACGTCGTTTTGTATAAATGACAGTATCATATCGTCTGGGCATGGATTCAACAAGATGATCAATCACACCTATCAGTGGAGTCCCAAGCTTCACATAACCCATCAAACAATTCGTCTTGATTTTTGTATGTTTTTTTCCAAATATTTAATTTTAACAATCCCCACAAATTCTCGGGGTTAGATTAGGAGATTGACTTGGTCAAGGCAACAGTGGAATTTTTTCACTGATAATAAATTGTATAACAAGTTTGGACGTATGTTTCTGATCATTGTTATGTTGAAAAAAATGCTGCAGGGCATTTTTTTCTCAGCAAATGGTAATATTACATCTATTAAAATGTTGCGATACATAAACTTGACTCTAATATCATATATCCGGTGTAGGAATACCATGCCATATGAGGAAAAGCAACTCCCTTAATACCATGATAGAATGTTTAATAATATTTAATCTATGTTTAATTGTTAGGCAAATGAATATTCGGTCAAATCTTTTCCTTACTGGACCCCTTACATATCTTATTTTGCCACTGTTGATGTTACTTTTTTCCATTGTTCAACAGTCTAAGAGAATGCACCGGATTCTTTTTTGCAAACTGAACACATGCCCTGATATTCTTTTTTGATAAAAGAGATTTCTTACGAAATGACGTCTATAAACCTCATTTTCGAATATACAGGGTGTTTCAGTTTTATCCCGCATAACTTTAACAGCGTATTGAACATCAAAAAATAATGTCAGTTTGCTATATAAACTATATTCGAAAAATACTTCGTTACAAAATTACAGGGTGTTAAAGTTTTATTAAAAAATTAAAATTTTATTAATATCTTCGAAACCAATTGATATATTTAAATGATATTTGGCACGATTGGACAAGTAACCAAGACACATCTTTTTATGTATAAATGTTATTTTTAATTCCACCAGTGGCGTGCGGACAGACACATATCCGCACAATTTTAATGAAAAAAATGGTACGCCACTGATTTTTCTCAAGATAAAAATTATTTCTGGAATACTTGTTCAATTTAGAAGAAAAAAGTTCACTTGATTTTTTTTCTTCCGATGTATAGTTTTCCGGTAAAAAAATAGAAATCATCTGCGTGTACGATATTTTACATGGGATGCAACACTGCAATCTTAATAAAAAAATATAAATAATTCAAAATATCATTTATTTGAGGAATGACCCCCGTTTTGAACACTTTGTTTGATTTCGTAATTAACTAAATGATATTTTGAATTTTTTATATTTTTTTATTAAGATTGCAGTGTTGCATCCCATGTAAAATATCGTACACGCAGATGATTTCTATTTTTTTACCGGAAAACTATACATCGGAAGAAAAAAAATCAAGTGAACTTTTTTCTTCTAAATTGAACAAGTATTCCAGAAATAATTTTTATCTTGAGAAAAATCAGTGGCGTACCATTTTTTTCATTAAAATTGTGCGGATATGTGTCTGTCCGCACGCCACTGGTGGAATTAAAAATAACATTTATACATAAAAAGATGTGTCTTGGTTACTTGTCCAATCGTGCCAAATATCATTTAAATATATCAATTGGTTTCGAAGATATTAATAAAATTTTAATTTTTTAATAAAACTTTAACACCCTGTAATTTTGTAACGAAGTATTTTTCGAATATAGTTTATATAGCAAACTGACATTATTTTTTGATGTTCAATACGCTGTTAAAGTTATGCGGGATAAAACTGAAACACCCTGTATAGTACAGTAATTCCAGGAGTTGTCTCTCTTAACCAAGAATTTTATCAATATCAGTTAATTGATATAAATTAAACTTTTATGGTAGGTTTTTTTTATCGGGTGTCGTCTTTTATATACACCATATACGAATTGTCATTAGATTAATTTCTGGAAATCCCGCAATTAACCGATTATCTAGTAAACGGGGCATCTCTAGCGGTGAGGCATCTTACCCGGAATTACTATAATCCGGTACACGATTAACCGATGAACAATCAAATTTCTTGTAATATCAGCTTGCTTAACACAGTTTTGATAAAAGGCAATAATTTTCTGTCTCAAAACAATGGAAATTGTTTTTCTGTGAGCCACTCTGTACTTTTGCGCAAATCTTAACTAAACAGCAACGAATCAAAAGCGAACAAGCCAACAAGTGCATCTCAAATTAATTAATTGAAACTGTTGCTGTATTTTTGATCACTAAAAATATTTCATCTGAATAAAAATTTTTGTAAATTAGCGATATTTATGAGTGTGTATTTATGTTTAAATAGCTTGATTTAAACCATAAATTATATCGACCAATGGTATCCTAATTTAAATAACAGAAAATGAAATAAAAATGTGTTTGTTGCTATAATTTTAGCCAGTACTCTGTAATTTTATTATAGAATTTGTTTAAACTTTACCTAAGTGAAGATTTATTTAGTTCCTATTATTGTATGTTTAATTCCCATTTACTACGTTTTCATGTAGTAATGAAAACGTTTTGAAAACGGTATTGGGGTTATTCTCTAACATTCAAATCACACATGTCAAAATCAAATGCAATTTTGAATTTGAATTTTAACATATTTGATTTTAATGGTAGAGAATAACCCCAATACCGTTTTAAAAAGGTTTTCAATGCTACACGAAAACGTAGTAATTATTTGTTTGGAACTTTTGCAGAATTATAATTAGCTTTGTGATGACATTATATTTTTTTCGCTAAAAAGGATCATCACAAAAAACAACTTCCAGAAATACGGGGCTCGGCTGATAAATTTTGCATTCTAGTGCGCTATCCGGAAACAAAAAGTACTGTCAAGTTGCGAGTAATGTTACATAACAACTAGAATCCTACTCTACAAATCACTAACGTTGCGTTAAAGTTTGTTTACTGGTTCGTTTCTAATAGCCGTTAAAAGGGTGTTCAGTACAACCGATATATCAATGCAAATATGGACGGATTGTGAATTCCGAACGATACATTAAGACCTTAGGACCTCAGAAAGCGAGTGTGTCGGGTTAAAAAGACCACAATGCCGCAATACCACAATAGTCGCAACACAAAAAAGCACAACTTCATACTAAAAAGTCTCTGCAAGCTGAAATTTGAGCCTATTTCACATTTGCCATACGTTTTGAATGTGGTTCCGTGCGACTTTCACTTTTTCTCTCATTTTACGAGGCTTTCAAGGGTAATAATTATACATATTAATCATAATTATTAACCGACGCTGAGGTGAAAGAAGCTGTGATTATTTGAACCCCGGAAACTCCACCAAAATTCTTCAAATAATAATACGAAAACTTGTCACACGTTGGGAGCAATATTGATATAAATGGGGATTAAGTTAATAAATAAATATTAGGTTTTGTAGCTCAGTAATTGTATTTTTATTCAATTTTCGTCTGATTCTAATATCTTTTTTAATTTTCATGCTACGTATATGTGTTCAACATTTATCAGTCGAGCCTCGCAATATATAGAATTGTTCTTATGTCAACGTCTGATTTTAAGTCTGTTTGTATTTTTCAATGAAAATTAAACAGTTCATACGAATAACCCATTTATTCTTTCAAACATTACAAATTTTAAATTTTATTCCTACACCGGATTTTTATCTTAAATTTCCCTAAATTGCGCAATTTGTGCACGGGCCCGCTTGTATGTTTGAAGTAATTTTTTATTACAATTTTAATTTTTTGGGCTATTGCTCTTCCCCATATCAGTCGTATTGTTTTATTTAAAGGGTTAAACAAATAAAGTATACTGAGAAACTAAAATTTATTAATTAGAAATTCATGTTTGAGATATAGGCTTCATAAATATCACAATTGAGGTTATCAGAACAACAATGGACTAACTCAAAATTTTTCGGTATCTAATTTTATAGCATTAATGGGTCCAAAAATAGTCAAAGAATAAAGCAAAAATGGACTCAATCAGCTCAATCTATACTAAATGACTACTCAAAAAAGATTCTTGTATGAAATTGTTTTCCAGTTTGTAAAAGACAAAATGGGACTAAAGTAGGTTGGTGCATTTTGGAGGTTAGTTTGTTCTTATAGGTTCAATTTATAACATGTTCTTTAAGTTTCCTATAAATAAATATGCTAAAATAATGATATGTGTAAGCTTTGTGGCGTGCAAAATTTCAATCTTAATTCATAACTCATGTTCGTTAAATTATTTAAATTAAGTCACGTAAAATTCGTATTTGGTCTGGTTTTCCATTAAACGTGTTGGAATTTTTCATTTTCCTAAAGTTTTAGTTTTTGCAGGTGACCTCCTGGACATCTTCACGCTCACAATCTCGGCTATCAATTTCGTCCTTTACTGCATCATGTCTCAAAAATTTAGGGAAGTGTTTCGGCAACATTTTTTTCCATATTTACCATTTGGACGACCAGAAGAGAAACAATGGATTTCCTTACAAACTGTAAATACTGTTGTGTAACCTTTGTAAATATTCATTTTTAAATAAATTTGAAACTGATATAAAACATTGATATTTTTTTATGATTAAATGTGTATTAGAGATACCCAATATATTTGAAAAAAATTGAGTTTCGTTCTCTTTTAGAGTTAGATACATACACTCAAAAATATGATGTATTCGTATAAAAGACCTTAATAATATTGATTTACAATGTATGTATTATGTTGTAAAACAATTTTTCAATATAACGTAAATTCCTTCCATGTGCATTCAATCATTTAAAATTATCTACTCAATATTATGTTTTCCCGAAGCTGCTAACTCCTTGGATAAAAAAAAATCATATGTTCCTTTGGCCAGTTATTTAACCTTACTAATGTAAAGCAATTTTTACAGATGGGATAAAGAAAAACAAGTTCCTCTTCACGCTTGAACTAACATTTAATAATGGAAAAAAGAGGGAGTCATAAGTATAAAAGTAATGTTCCTCAGCTGCTATGATATTGGACCATTAGTAGACGTTAATTTCAAACTTGCATTTTCTGTTGTAGAAGACGGATATGTCTTAACACTCATTTCATTCAATTAAAAAATTTAAAACTAACTACAGCTTCAAAATTATAATAGCTAAAAATCTGTAAAATTTCTGAGGAATAGCTACTATTATAATTATTAGGATTAATAATTATTAATTAGGATTATAAGGAAGTAATTGTTCAAAAAATTTGAAACTTTGTTGACTTTAATTACTTCGGCTAGAATAAAAAATTGATCGTTCAATACCAAAAACCCCATGTTATTTATATGGGAAACCTACATTGGCTGTATGGCACGGATTAAAATTGAGATAGAGACTTGAAACTTAGAGAATATTTTTTTTATTTATTTCTCTGGGAGCATAAAAATTCGAAATCACTCAAAATAAGGACGACCCTATTCAACATACACTAAAACATTAGTTGAGAACCAGTTTGTGGGAGCGTACAGCTTTTTGAGAAAAATTCAATTGGGATCAGTTCTGGTCACAGAATTTGAGTTGCAAATTCCCTTTTTAAAATTCGCAGCGAGATCATTGCTTTAGTGTGCCACGCGTACCAGTACCACTGCACTAGGAGGTTCCACTAAAATTATAGCTAATAAAATTGCATTCAGTCACATTCATTCACGTTATGTTACGATGAGGACAGGCAAGCTCCTTCATCGTAAATATACACCCTTGAATGGCGTTTAAAAGCTCTAGTAAAGTAAAGAAATATGGTTTATAGTTTTGTTATTTTATAAATAAAAAAATTTCTTAAAAATTAAAAATTTTATAGAATGAACTATAATAATCCTATACAAAAATTCAAGAAGGTTTGCCTACTTTGATTAAAACATTATTTTTGAGATAAAATAAATTGCAAGCATTAGATGGCAAATTATATTATACAAGCTGTTCTCCAAGCTCTATAACAAACTTGGCAGATAATAGCTGAGTTAATTGTTAACAGTTTTCTTAAATGAATGTAATTCCGATTAGTTTTTGCTTACAAGATGTAGTTAAACATTAATTAACCTTTATTAACAATAAAAATGTATAATAAATAAAAACAGCAAATCTTACGACTCTAAAAATTGTTTAAAATGTCTACTTACATCTCGAATGCAAGCCTTTCATTTTTATAAATATTAGCTTACTTTTGGCTAAAATAGGGAAATATATTTTTTAAAATACTTTTAACTTCTAAACAAAAACGAATTGGGTCTATGTTCATTTAAGAAAAAACGTTTGAAATTATTCTAACTATCATCTGCCAAAATTTCTCATAGAGCTCGTTAAATACCTTGTATTAAGATATTATATCTAAAATAAAATTTATATTTCACCATATTATGTTCTGTAAGTTTTATAAATATGTATAATTTGCGATTAAATACCTATAATTTATTTTATTTAATCTCAAAAATGATGTTTTAATCTAATTATGCGGATCTTTCTGAAATTTCGTATNTTGCTTAAGAAGCTTGTAACTGTTTCATTTGAAACTTGCTCTTGAGAGTTGCCTTCGCTTGAGTGTGATGACAAATCAGTATATGAAATTCCACTCTGTATCGTTTCCTGTGGGGATGACGTTGGAATGGGTGTCATAAAGTTGCCACTGGGTCAAACTAATGGCGAGTTTTGATCGTTTTGATGAAAACTGATAGTTGCTGTATTTCTATTTATATCAAAATAACCCATATCAGCTTGAAATAGTATATTATTAAAGTGGTACTGCACTACTGCTTTAGTCCGCTCTGAATAATTCCTCAGGTTATTTGCCACGTGCTTTCCATAATCGCTACAAGCATCAGATATTTCTTTGGGCTTTTCTTTTCCAATTACGCTGCTCAGCATTTCAAAAACTTCATCAATTTTGTTATCTTCTTTCGGTACTTTTCGTTTTGTTTGTCTCTTTACAGGTGAAAGGCCTGCTTTTTTCAGTTCGAGAAATATGGTTTCGCTCCCAAGATTGTGTCTAATATTTTGTGTAAGATCAACATTTATGTTTGTAGATTGATCATCAACACGAATCTCATTATCTTCTTGTGAAACAGCCTTGTCCGTTTCTGGGTCATCCTAGAAAAAAATATCGGTAACTTCATTCGATATAACTTTATCTAAAGTTCTATATTATCAAATTATTTTAATTAAATATCTAAGTTTTGGGAAATATTTTGAATTTTTAAATGTCATCATTTAGATTGTTTTTAATACTATTTTAAAATAATGCTTTATCGTATCGTAAGTTTTCGATTTAATTGCAGATTCCATTAACTGCTGAAGAATGGCTTCAAATTTCCAAAACATTTTACGAACACTGGCAATTTCCACATTGTATAGGTTCCATGGATGGAAAACATGTCGCAACAACAAGTCCCTTCAATAGTGGGAGTGAATACTACAACTACGAGTATAAATCGAATTTTAGTATTTTATTATTTGCAATTGTGGATGCTGCATACAATTTCATTTTTGTGGACATTGACTGCCAAGGTAGGATCTCGGACGGCGGTGTTTTAAACACACTATATTGTACAAAAAAATGATAGAAGATAGCCTACATTTTCCTACACCCAGGTTCCTGCCCGAAGTGAACAAGAATATGCCCTTTGTTTTTGTAGCAGTCGAAGCAGTTCCGTTGACAAATAGAATAATGAAATCTTACTCGAGGATTCACGAAAAGGGTACGATGCAAAGAAAATTCAACCACCGTCTAAGTCGCGCAAGAAGAGTTGTGGAGAATGTTTTTGGTATCCTTTCTGCAGTTTTTCGTGTTTTAAGAAAACCGATGCTATTAGAACCAGAAAAGTCCCAAAGCGTAGTTGTGACAACGGCATGCCTACATAATTTTCTACGAAAAGGCACATTTAAAAATATTTATTCTCCCTCTGGAACATTTGACCAGGTAGACAATAGAGAAAATTTAATTCCTGGTAACTGGAGAAGTGGCAATAACAATGATCTGTCTTCATTTTTACCTATCTATCTATCTACCTATATAAATATATATAAATATGGTATTTAAATGTTATTTCTACTGTCTATGAATTTTTCTTGTCCACTTATTTGTGAATAGAATATGCTTACCTCCATAGAACTTAGTGTTTGTGTTGGTTCATCTCTATCTAATAAAAAAGCCATCCGAGTGAACGCAAACCATTTGGATGTGTAGATTTCTTGCCTACCTATAACAGCAATTATTGCTTTTAAATTGTATTACATATCGCTTTCAACAGTTGTAATTATTATTACTTACCTTTATCAGTACCAACAGTTTTCTTTCCTTTGGATTTTTCTCGCCTGAAACTTGCTAAAAGGCTCTCCATTTTCTTTTTAACCTCTTCACTACCACATTGCAAAATTTCTCCAATGCCTACCCAAGCGTCATGTTTTTTTATTTTGTTATAATAAAGGCCATGTTTGGGGTTCCACAACACGGGGTATTGTTCATAAGAATCAATTAATTTCAAGCACTTTTCCCTATCCCATTCCATTTTCAAAAAATTATCATTATTCTATGTGAAATAATATGTATTGTTGGTTCTATGTATCGTTCAGACACCGCAAATTACACAAATGTTGTGAATAACACGAACTTTACTTATTCTTGTCCACTGAATAATTCGGTGAACAATAAATTCATTTGAGCACTTCCGATTTACTGACAAGTTCCGGAAAACATTTGATGCATTCGTTCGGCTGGGAGACAGGTCCAAATTATGCAAATTCTGCTTTGCTCGTTCGGTCTAAAATGTTTAAGTGTGGACGAATCTTAAGATGCTTTATATACGAGATACATGGTGTTTAAATTGGCGGCACTTTTACCTCTACCATTGGTTGATTTACAAAAGGCTGGGACTTTTTTGTTCTGTACCCATAGATATACTAAAGTTGCTCACGATAGTTGTTTCACATATCTCAAGAATGTATAAAATTAAAAAATGAAAACTTCTTATTAACAATTGAATTCGAAAAATGCTATTGACCAAAAAAACAATTTTGTGACTAAACTAATTGAAAACTGAGAAGAGATAAAATTTATCAACATATTGCCGCGTATACAATAAATCATTTCAAAGGAAATAATATACTGAGTATAACAATTTTTTATTACTACTAACAATAAGGACACAGGGCACCCATAACTCAGCCACTGATGATTGGCTAAAGCTGGTAATTTTTTGGCTTAAACCCACCAATATGCTAAAATTCCTTTACAAAATTTAGTCGAAAAATTTTAAATCGTTTGGAAATTAAAAAATTGAATTTTTTTTTCTTGAATTTAAACATTCTCTATCTCGAAAATAAAGTCATGAGACTGTTAGCGTAGCTCCCGATCCGGTAATATTGTTGCCTTGCCGTTTTAAGATTATGAAGATAGACATATAATGTGCTGTCAGTAGGATTTTTGACACCCTAATATAATTTGTTTGTTCGTGATAATTTTTTTGTAGAAACTGTTTTCCTTTTATGTCACGAGAATGAGAAACAATAATTTCGAGCAACCATTTGCGATAAGGTTTTGCTTTAGATTTGGACATAGTCCGAAAGAAACTTTTTCAAAACTTCAGCAAGAAGGTCTTCCACTGCGAGATGCATCTTCAATTCTCTTTCTTTCGGAAATGTCTTGGACCATCTGAAATCTTGTGCCCTTAACAAATCACTGTTTTCGTAGGCTTGCTGAAATTTTGAAAAAGTTTCTCTCACACTATGTCCAAGTCGAAAATAAAACCTGATCGCATACTATTCCTCGAAATTATTTTGACTCATTTTTGCGACATAAAAAGAAAACAGTTTCTACAAAAAAAATTACCACTAACAAACAAATGATGTTAGAGTGTCAAAACTTCTACTGATAGCACATTATATGTCCAACTCCATAATCCTAAAACAGCATGCCAAAAATATTACTCGATCGGGTGCTACGCTAACAGTTTCATCACTTTATTTTCAGACCTTATATACAATACTCTTTCTTATTTTCATGAAAAGAATGTACTCCCAAAAGGATTACGTTCCCTTTTTAAACACCCGATATAAAATTATTTGTATGTATTTATGTTTGAACAAATTTATCTCTTTAACACATTCACTGCTGAGCATATTTCCGTATTTTGATCCTTTCGGGTCATCATAGTTTTTTTATGGAGCTTAATTCCAACTTTCAAAAGGTATATTTGTTTTTTATTTTTCATACTTATTTTAAAAAATCAATTAAATAATCAATATTATACAGGGTGTTCCAAAATGATGTAGAAATATTTTAGGGTGTGATTCTACACGACAAAATAATGGTAGTTTGTTTTATAAACTATGTTCCGTTTGATGCATGCAAATTATCATAATGAACGAGAGCTATTGTTGGGTTTAAAAAAAAAAATTGTTTTTCTTTCAATTACACTAACTATTTTGACTTAAAATTAATAGTTTTTAATCTTTCAAGTGTCATATCATTGTTTTTGCCGATAAAAAGTAAGATAATTCAGGAAAGTGGTTTTGGCTCTCTGAAAATATGCATACATCATCAACTTTAGATGCTTTTTTCTCGAAAATCGCTGCTTCTAGCGACTTCAATAAGGTATACCTTTTTTAAGCAGAAAAGGTAAGGAAAACGATTTTTCCATACTAAATTGATATACAGCGTAGCACAAAAAAATTGTGACAGTTTATAGG